>PVIC010044712.1:0-14905 GCA_004025085.1 Thryonomys swinderianus
TATATATATATATATATATATATATATATATATATATATATATATATATATATATAGCTTGTAAGTGGCTTTTTATCCCCTCAAGTAAGTGTATGCTGTAGCGTCGATTGCTATCTACTCTAAAATCCTTCTACTGGACCATCTACATTTTTCTTTCACCCAAGTCCTGTTCACTGCAGGACATCGTCCACATTAGTTACTACATAAAACTGGACTTTTCAGGGCTCTCTACCTTTGCAGGAGATTTATCACATTATTGTAGTTTATTTGCCACATCTCTGCTGGCCTAACAGTATTCCACTACTACTTGCTTAGCTTACTATATTGAATTACAGAGTTCTTTTTCCACACTTCAGGAAGTGCAATGCTATTTTCTACAATCATGAATAGATGCACCCATACACGTCTATTTATAAACATCACTGATAAAAGAAAGCATCCTCCCCTTTCCAACAACAAAGGTCGTATTTTCAGCCTTTTAGAACTAGCAGCAAACCTTAAAAGAATGCCCATCAAGGTGGATTGAGATAGTTCACTAAAAATATTCTCTTGTGTCCATCCACCCAGCAAATAGGGTGAGCTATATATATTCTCGGCTAAGATGAAATTCTTAGATCTTCTCAAGGTTTGATTTTTTTTTCAATTTGAGCAGAGAGTAGATTTACATTTAATACTTTGTGTAGTCACTCAGTTTTCCCATTTCTAGGAGTAAGTCAGTGTGTTATTTTTTTTCTTTTTTCCCCCATTAAATTTCCTCTGGATGCAATAACCTTTTCTCTCCTCACCACCTCACCAATCTATACCAAATACTCTCTGCACAGAGTTGCTCATTTTCAGCCTCCCTCTGAAAGTTTAAATGTCGCATTTGCATTTCTCTCACTGTTTAAAATACAAGGAGCTAGAAAATGAAACTCCATCATAGGAGAAGGACTTTCGGTGAATGGGAAATGGTAATAAATTCAGTGCACTGACCCCAATTACATGTGCTCAACTCCTTAGACCCTTTTCATTCATCCCACTCCCCAGTAGCACTGACACAGTCCTTCCTGTGCTCCCTGAGTTCGACCTCTCTCCTCTGACTGGACCTTCTGTGTGCAGTGATCAGACGGTGTTGAGACATTTGCTTCTGATCTTTGTGTGTGTTCCCTAAGACGGAGACTTGTAGGATAACAGAACCAAAATCCTCCTGCGCCTAAAGTCCAGGGACTTTTATAAATAAAGTCCAGAAACTATAAGTTAATAAGGACACTGGTGGGGTTGGATAACTAAGAACCATTTCTACCAGTTTCCAAGAGCAGGAATATTGCCTGTGAAGAACTATGTGAGATAATTTTTTTGTTCAATATAATGGCCAGGCACTGAGAACAACACAGACTACTCCATGGCAGAGATTATACAACTGTGTCTTTGGTGCCAGATATATGTGGATACAGATAGTGTCTCACTGTTTGGGAACAGTATGACTTTAGGACGTAGCTTTTCTGAGTGTCGTTTTTATTTTTCTGGTCTGTAGAATGGAAACACTAGCATTTGCTTCTACTTTTGTCCCAATGATTGAACATGCTGTAGTTAAATGTTTCTAAAATGCCTGCGTAATTACCAAACATTCAATTTTTTCTGTTTTTGCAAGTTTTATATTATTTATTAATTATATTATTTACTAATTATATTACTATATAATTATATCGCTAGCTATATTATTTGTATATTTATATTATTTATATACTTATATTACTAGTTATATTATTTACTAATAATATTATGATAATATCCTTCTTCCTGTTGGTCTTCTGTGTCTATTGCAATAGAAAAATGCATGTTTTACTTCTTGCAAATACCATCTTTTAAGTGTGTGTACTTTAAGTGGACTCAGCCTCAAAAAGCTTCAGAAAATGTAGTTAATTCATCATTTCAAAAATATTGATAGAGGGCCTATTCCGTGACTCATGATGTTCTATCTACATAGTGTGCACTTGACAATCAAAAACAAAGTAGATGAAGTTTGCAGTGTTTCCATTTTAGTGGGACAAGGCCAAGAATAAAATGCAAGTAACCACAGGAACAATAACATAACTTTACAACATCATGGGTTATACAGAAAGTAAAAAAAGAAGCATGGGACTATGGGTAGAAAAGTTTTTGGACCACTGGAGGTGAATTTAAGTTAGTTTCTGATTTCCAAGTAGGATTCAGACATAGGAAATGTTGAGATGGGAAGAAAATCTTTAGAGGGAATAAGCAGAGAAAGCAAGTCAGGTTGTACTAGAAAGAGGGCCTATGAATTTCAGGCCTACTGACTTGAAAACAGAGAAAGGGGGCACTGAGATATGAAAATGGGATAAGTAATATTGTGTCTGCCTTTATGGGAGTCCACAGTGGCGGCGGCCATTGTATTATAGATGAGAAAGAGGAGAATGGGTAAAAATAAGGGATCGCTGGGTCAACTGTTGCCTTGGCTGTTGTGAAATGATAATGACTTGTACTAGGTCATGCCCAGTGGTGCAGATGAAAAGGAGTAGAGAACTCAGAAGATATTTTGGAACAAGAACTAATAGGCATTCACCAATACAAAACATAAATTATTTTCATATGGATTGTTTAAAAAATCAGAAGAGAATTGATGTAGGCAGAAAAGTTCAACTTTGGCTGAAAGACAAAACGTTGTGATGGGAAAGTAACCTGGAATTAAATTATTTGATATTATCCTAGTCCTTTCAATGGGACTGGAAAGATTGAGCTTTCCAGATGACAGTATCAGATACTTATCTGGCATCATTCAATACCTAGGAATTAGTAATAGGTCTTTAGATGGGTATTTAATAACTTCTGCAGAATATATAACCAGATCTTGGGGACAATAGTCCTTATATTTCTATAGTATAGATTTATATATCTATATTATAGATTTCTGAGGTTCACAGCCTCATTTATTTTTCTTATATGACTTTATTTCTTGCTTTACTTCATAGTGTTTAGAATACCAGAGTTATATTAGATTTATTATTTATCAAATAAAAGGAGCTTTTGCTCTTGCTACTAGGCACTAATGAGAAGAAACATGAGCACAGATGGTACCAAAGTGCCAATAAGTCAATGACTATTTTTGTCACCATCTTGAGGCAAAGCAATAATCCAATTTCTGGAGCCTGGGGTCCAAATTTCATCTGATTAAGAATGTATTCTCTTGTTTTGGCTGTGTTTGTTTGCACTTCCTAATTGGTTAAATACTTGCTTACAAGCTAAAGATCCCAGAGCATGTGGAACCTTGAAGGTTTTATGATTTATGTTATCAATTTTATATATACCACCTTTCATGTTCCATCAGGTAATTTCAGTATGACGTAGAGCTTTGAGATGTTGGGATGTGACACTGGAGACTCAAGGAATAAGGATGAGACACTTCCCAGCCTGCTTTCCTGTCCCACTCCACGCTGGTCAGAGTTTCCTGCTTGTAGGGCCTCAATATCTGTTTTATTTTTCTGCAATAATAATTTTTATTATTTGTATTTATATAATTATTCATTTATACATAGCACCTGTTTCCCTCCTGTGCACTGCACACTCCAAGAGTGTCAGCGATTCATGTGCCAACTACAAATCAGCATGACCTTGAAAGTTATCAGAGGAAGCATGTTTGTTCATTAAATGATGGTTACCTATGCCACTGAGTCTTTGCATACCTGCTCCTCAAGGGGAAGGATCTGATTGTTCAATAAAAATGATGACAGGTATACATTGATATGTTAGAGGGTCTATCTATTGTGACAAAGCTACCCTAAAATGTATTTTAGGATAAATACAAGCATCTTAGCATTTTTCAGTTTCTGAAGATCAGAAATTTAAGAAAAAGTTAAACTAGTGGTTCTAAGCTCTAGTTGTATTAGCTATTTCTCTCTTTGCTTAAACAAAATGCCCCACACCCGAAGGTAGAAGGGAAGGGGTTTATTTGGCTCGCAGTGCAGAGGTTGCAGTCCATAGTCAGCTGGCTCCAGAGCTGGGATGTCCCACAGGCACCACAGAGCAGAAACAACCTGGCTCACATAAGGCAGCAAAGCCAACAAGGAGCCTTAACAGTGTCTCTGTCTCTTTTGTCTTTTCAGACTCCTGGGATTACGGTGACGCCAACCCAATCATTCATGTGCAGTGATTTAGTAATCACACACCCTTAATCCTATCATCACACATTTCATATTCAGATGCCTTTGAAAAAGACTTCAATTAGGCTTTGCAGGGACATTAAACACGAGCCACAAGAGTTGCTTTCAGGTGAAGCCTGACGCAATTTGGAGAGAACTGAGTCTGGCTGGTGGTTATCTTTGCATGTATCTCAGGTATTCTCTATGAGAAATCTTGGCGCTAAGGAGCTTGAATTTTTTTCAATGGCCTTTCATCCATCAGACTGATTCCATGGTGCATGAGTTCTGTAGCTGGAGTCTTCTAGAAAACCAAGGTGAAAGTTGCAGTACTGTTATGATCTATGCTTGGTAGTCACACAATGTCATGTTTGCCATGGCTAGCTCACTGACTATTTAACAAGGTGAACCAGAATTAAAGAGAAGGCGTATATGTCTCCAGACTTAAATGAGAAGAATGACAAAGAGTTTATGGGCAAGTTTTAAATGGCCCATGGAGAATCATATAAAGTATACATTTCTTTTCAGGGTACTTTTCTGAAGTCTGTCTGACTGCCTTCCTAATCTATTTGCCCACTTATCTCTGTCCCAGTCAGAGAGCTAATAATGCATATATGGGGGAGGGGGGAAGTGGTTCACCCAAAATGACCTGTTTGTGTTGTATAGGGAAGGTTAGTTTCTATGGGCCTTAGCAATGCAAAGAAATGGATTTTGGAAACATGCCCGGTAAATGACTTCCTTTCTGATTCCTTCCCCATAGCCGTAGGCTGGAGGCTTCATCGGGATAGTTATTTCAGTAGAGAATGCAAATGAGTAGGGTTGTAGGAGATGTTAGGTGAGGAAAGTCTCTATGGGGATCCCCTGGTGAGGGGAGAAGACAGATGTGTTAACAGCTGCTCAGGTACATTACGAGTCAGCCCCAGTGCATGTGGGTAATAGCAAGGCAGCTAATCCATTTCCAGGCAATCAAAACGTGACCATACGCCACAGCTGGACAAGGTGTGATGGCAGCTCATGAGGACACAGTGAGAACAGGAGTTAGACTGTCTTAAAGAAGAGTGTTTATACTATGAATGAAAGCTGCTTGTCAACATGAGTAACATTTGTGATTTTTAAAGTGTTATCAGAAGGTCTTTTAGTTTGCTTTTGTGTAAAACAGACAAAGTAGGTCCTTTTATTTACTATTTCCTTATTTTAATATTATCTTTTCTTTAGAGATGGGAATGATTAAGAAGAGAAAACAAGGGCCGGAGATTTAGCTCAGTGGTTCCAGTGCCTGCCTAGCAAGTGCAAAGTCCTGAGTTTGATCCTGGTAACCACATACAACAGTATTGAGTGTGGTGACTCACACCCACCAGCAATCAGCACCACACCTCACAATGCTGGGCATGGTGGCTCATGCCTATAATACCAGCACTAGGGAGGCAGAGGCAGGAGGATTGCTGAGTTCCAGGCTTGCCTGGGCTACACAGTGAGCTCAGAGCCAGCCTGAACTACAAAGTGAGACCCTGTATCAAAAAAAAAAAAAGAGGAGACAAAATAAAAAAGGTATGAAGGAAGGAAGGAAGGAAGGAAGGAAGGAAGGAAGGAAGGAAGGAAGGAAGGAAGGAAGGAAGGAAAGGAGGGAGGGAGGGAGAGAGGGAGGAGGGAGGCAGGGAGAAAGGAAGGTGACTGATTTCCACTACTCACAAAATGTGTTAGACACTAAGACTTGTGCATAATTACAGAAGTAAATGCTGTTTTTAACTAGCAGTCCAGTTCCCATGGAGTGTGGTAGTAATTATTGACTGCAAATCCAGTAAAACATGTCTGCCAATTGCATATACATTTCACTCTGTCTCCTGGAAAATCACAAACCTGTATATTACACCCGGAATCCCATCTTGCTCCTCTTGAGGGTTAAGACTGATTTTAATGTTGTCTCATATCTCATTTACATAGTGAGCTTATGAATTCCTTCAATATTATCAAGAAGGCTTGTAAAAATATCAAACCACCAGACTTGCTAGAGATTCTTTTTCTTTTAATTTTCTTAATGCTGGGGATTGAAGCTATAGCCCTGAGCATGCTAAACCCATGATCTACCTCTGAGCAACAGCCCCAAATCCCTCCAAGGATTCCAATCTAATGAGTGTTAGAAAGGAACTCCACATTCAAAGAGATGCTCTGTCTGAGGCACTGGGAAACATTTTGAGGAACACGATTCTGTTTTAGTGGTCCTCAACTTTGAATAATTTTTGCCCCTACTCCAGAGGACATTTGGCAATATCTGGAGATAAGTTCAGTTGTCACACATGGGGGGAGGCAAACTGTATCCAGTGCATAGCAGGCAGAGATGCTGATACAAATCCTACTGTGGATAGGAGAGCTTCTCTTACTAAGCCTGGACCAAAGAGCCAACGGTGCTAAGGCTGAGTGTATTCATGATACAGAGTGACCAGCACGGCCAATTATGTAGAAATATGTTGGCTTAATCACCATTTCATAAATATATATATGTATATATGTATATATACATGTGTATACATGTATATACATGTATATATGTATATATATGTGTATGTGTATATATGTGTATGTATATATATATGTATGTGTGTGTATTTGTGTGTGTAGTGAATATAACATTTATATCACATATATCACCTAAATTAACACAATTGTATCACACTGATAAATATATAGAAACATTTCCATGTACATCTAAGACTTCTTTCCATATAAATAATATCAATTTAACTTCTTTGAAAGTCTGGGAAATATACTAAGAATTTTAGCACTACCTAAAAGCTTTATTGGGGGGGGATTTCTGCTACAAACAGAAAATTACACAGGTACTTTATGTTAAAGATGATTTGGGTTTCCCTACATAATATTTTGCCAATCTCAAATTCAGTCCATTAAATTCAGCCCGTGGACAGATATTGAGGCCACAGTCATAAGTGAAATAAATAGGACACAAGTGTAAATACCAAATCATTTCTCTAGTATAAGAAAGTAAACCTGTAGCTCAGGACCAAAAGGTCTAATAGTGTAAAATGGGAAGGAAATGTTCAAAGGGGAATGGGAACTAGAGAGGAGGAACAGGGGAAAACAAAGAAGGGAAGGAGAAACTTGAAGATAAGAAGGAAACAACTTGAAATGCAGCTTGTGTATATAGAGGGAAGGGACAGTTATGTGAACAGGAAACAAGAATCAACATGGACTATGTACAGGTGAAAATTCTCAACAATGGAAGTGAACATAAATTCCACCTAAAATGTATCAATAAATCAAATAACTTTTTAAAAAAGTAAACTTGTAAAACAGAACTTTTGAAGTGTGTCTTTAAAGAAACAGTCACATATTTGAAAAAAGCTCAGTCTTAAATATCTTCCTTTACATGTCAGTGATTCATGATTTTTAAATGTATATTACTTAAATTTATAGACTGATTTGCCCATTTTTTTCATTTGTAGTGTAAAGGCAGAGATTGAAATAAAAAAAGAGAAGGGAGATTTTGAGGTACTGAGCTCTCTCTCAAATCCAAGAAAAGTATTTATTATTTAGAAGAGGTAGATGGCAACGAAAAGCCTCTTCTCAGTGTCGACATTTCCCCCTCAACCACTGCTTCTCTTTACCATCAGTGCTTTTCTCCTGTTATGTGGAATACTTCAAATGCAAAACTTCTTTGGATAACTCAATAAAGCTCATATTTTCTGCAGCCACTAGGCTGGTACACATAGATTTCATTCGGATAAATTATGTCTTTTATCGTTTTATTTCCAGAGCTTGTGAGATTCCCATAAATGGTCAACTCTTGGGTCACTTTTGACGTTTGTTTATATCAATGTTCTGTAAAATTACGTATTTGACAAGTACTCATTGGGTGAGCAGCATGCACAGGCTTTCTTTTAGATGGAATCTATCAAGAGTGAATCACAGGGCAAAATTTGACATTTGTTGGGCTTACTAGTGAGCAAAAAAGGCAGAAATGATGTACAAAACTGCATGTTTTACAGTGGAAATTGTGCCAGGATATGGGACACAGTGATGCACAGTGGCTAATCTATTTAGAGTTATTCAAGCATTCTCATATAAAAAGATCATTTTCTATAGAAACCTACTGTGTTATAATCCTTGATCATTCAGAATTTTTTACAGTGAATCTTTGTCCATGTTCCCAAAGCTCTTAAATGTAACTGATTTTGAAAGTGGAGAAGAAATTCCAAAAAATGCATTTCAAAATGCTGTAAGAACTTCAGGAGAAAGTGGCCAATTTAGACCAGATGAGACCTGAGTATGTCTTTCTTTGTTGCTCTTTCTTACAGTAATGGGCTTGAACCCCAATCCTCACAATCGCTACCCCTGACCTAATCCTCAGCTTCTAATGAAAATGCATCTGGACCTATTTATATATCTTGATGAAGCCAGGCTCTTATTATTCTGTTCTGTCTGTATAAGCAAATACTTAGTTACCTTAACATCATCACTCAAACCCTCATGATATATTGAGACTAGGATTTAGATGTTTTTAATCATTAAACGGATGGCTTGAAGTTTGTACTCCATTATGGTGTGATCCTTGGGATCATACTTACATGAATTCTGTATTATTCACTTATAAGAATATAAGACTTTATCCACATCCTTAGCCCCTAACATTCAGACCACTGAATTGCCACTCAATAAAATGTCCTGTCATCACTTTCTCTGATGTTTATGTAACCATGGCATTCCTTCCACCCTCCTGCCATTCTGTCTCCTTTGCTACATGTACTATGTACAAACTGTCAATTCTCAAAATTGTATTTTCATTACGGATCTTTCATGTCATCTACTGGTCCACATATGAGTACATACAGGTGCGTTTGTTAATTCAAAAAGTCAGCTTGGTATCTGTTCTTGGATTTCTCAGAGCCAGGCCAAGTGTAACGTGTTCAAAGCAGAAAATGCAATCTTTTGATGATTGTTTAGATCTAAAATGTCTCCTCCTAAATCTCTTGCGTTTGGGAGGTGATGATGAGGGCCCTGTGCTCTTCAGGGGGTTCATCAGAGCTGAAACTATTCTACCACGGTCTACGGGCCGGTCCAGTAGGCAGGGCTCTGGGCACGAGCTGGGACAGTGTCTTCTTTTGCTCAGATCCTCTCTTCTCTCTCTGCTTCCTGGCTTGCATCAGGTGACCCCCGTTTCTCTGCTATCTTGCTACTACTTTGGACCCAGCTGACTACAGACTGAATTCCAGTGAAACCCAGGAACTAAATAAACCTCTTTTTAAAATTATGGGTGTAGAATATTTCGTCCTGAAAGGGGCAAACGAATAACAGAACTTACTGCAAATTTGATCTCCTGAAGTTATTTTTACCAAGACAGACACATAAATGTCCCAGTAGCCCTGAAGATGAAGTTACCATCCGTGGACCACAGGAAGAGCTTCATCTCCAGCGAACTGGCTCCCCTTCTTGCTCCTTTGAAGGACTGTACTGCACGCAAAAGCTTGAACTGTTTTTAGATACAAACTACGTCAGCTGATGCATCGGCCTTGGAAGGAAATTCTCATTATTTTCCATGATCTCAGTAACCGGTATGATCCGGTTCTTGGACTCCAGATTCCTTTTTCCTGCCGCTCCCCCCTCTGCCCGTGTTTCCTCCCACGCAGTGTCTCCCAGGCTCCTCACACCTGCCTTCTCCACTTTCTGCAGCAATCTTTTGTGACACAGCTAATTCTTCTTCTTCAGATTAAGTGCCCTTTTTCCAAAGAGATTTTTCTGCTACCACCATCCACCCACTTCCAATTTGAGTTGAATTCTCTAGGAAAAAAAAAAAAAGACTCTTCCACAGAGCTTATCATAGATATAAATATTGTGTCCTATATGTGATTTCCAGATTAATGCCTATTCCTCCCATGAGAACATATGATTGCTAAAGAGAGAAAATAAGTCTGTTTTGTTCGCTGCTCTATTGCACCCTAAGCAAATTTCCAGGTGTATTATATGGTTCAATAAATATTTTTGATTGAATGAATAGATAATAAGTCTTCTAAATCTAGCTATACTCACTGTTATTTTGAGCAACTGTGTATCATATATTAAAATAAAATTTTACTTAAAATATTTTAAAAAGCAGTGTCACTACATTGCAAGAATTTAAAACCATTGTAGAACTTGTAAATAATATGATTAATTTCTTTTTAGCCATCAACCATACATTAAGTCTCACTAAATCACAACCACTATGTTAAATGGAAAAGATATAACAGAGAACATTGCTGCTGCCGCAGTTTGAAGTGTGTTTAAGTCTGTGGTGTTAACATTATCAATCATAGACTTTCTCTAAAATAGCTAGTCATCAAAAGAAGTTTCTTCAAAAAAAAAAAGCTGTATTTCTAAGCGAAAGAAAAAAAAATCTCAGTGCAATATTTCTAACTATCTAAGGGCAAATCTGAGCATTATAAAAAAATTCCTATAGTCAAGAGAGCAAGAAAAAGGTCATTAAGTTCTTTTAATTAAAGCAATTCATTTGAGGACAAAGGGACACAGGCTACGAAGGCAGAGCCTCAGATTTCAGCTCAGCTGTCAGTGGATCTGCTGTCTGTATACTGCCTCAGAGTGAGAAGGGCCAATTCATATTCTCAGCTAAAAGCAAATAAGTTTAATTAAGCCTGGCTCATGGGTCCAAGCTTAGGAGACCTTTTTAATAAAAGAGATCACATGAATGAGAAAAAATTTTATTCAAACCTCACTGGATTATTTCTCCCCCTCCTTTGAATTGCCGTTGACAGTTTCTTCAATATATTCAAGGAAGAGAGTAGATGAAAGAAAAGCAATTCTGACCTGTGGCATGACATTTAGGAAATAAAAATTGGTGATGATGTTATAGACACTTTATGGACAATGTTGAAGATTAGGAAAAGGCTATTTAGAAGTTTGTACAGTCTGTAGCACTTTCTGTTGTGAGAACCAGTTACCACCTTCCTGTCATGGGAACAAATCAACTAAACACTTCAATATAGAGCAGTAAGAGCCACACACACTTCTAGATTACAGAGCTGGAACAGATTTCAAATGAGTAGAAATGTTACCAGGTAAGTAATACACTGGAAAAAAATGGCACAGTATTTTTGAAAAAGAACATATTTCTCTATATTGTATTACATTAGGATGTCTATTATGATAGCACAAATAAAATATAAAATGAATATAAATCATCAGGATTTTATGTACAGCCAACAGAATTTGCTGGGTGGGTAGATTCCAGAGAAAGACCACTCATGCCTTCTAAGGGAAGGACTTGTGATAGTCAGAAATCTCTCTGTGCTGGAGGTTTTTGTTTTCCACTAAGCTTTATCCTCATTTTCACAAAACATGTATTTCTGAGATACACTTTGTGCCAGGACACAATCTGTGGTTGCTTTGTGGACTTACATAATTTCAGTGATCAGAATTTGTTTCTCTGAAACATTATTCTAAATAACTACTCTAAGCAATAGCAGAACCAACAAGAAAATAATTCAGCTACTATGTTCTCTGTGTGCATCATTACAGTGGAGCAAGGCACACAGATCTAAGGGCAGTGTCATATTTTTATTATGCCTAGTGTCTTTGCATATACAGTAGTTCAAAGACATATGCAAAGGCTCAATAAATTTACTCGAAAATCAACAAATACACTCCACACTCACAGTCCAGCTCTGCATGGCTGATGAGTGTATACAGAGGAAAAGTGTTGGGCTTAAATTAAGACAGGTAATCTAGAGTCAAATCTCGAATGTCTTTTAGATGCACGAAAGCAGTGTCTTTCACAGGCACAATTTTCTCTTCTCTCAAACATAACACCTGTCTCCTGTATTTGTGAAAAGACTAAAATGCTTTGAAAACTTCCTCCAAAATTTTGGCAGCTAAGTAACTTCTAATGATGTTTCAGTGTGTTTAATGAGAGTAATTTTCAAATATCATAGCCAGTTATGAGAAAAGCGCTCGTAACTAAATCTAGCTCTTAAAATCTAAGACAGTAAGATATTAGGATTGTCAAGTATGAGCTGATTGCTTTCTATGGTTATTCACTGAATATTTAGAAAGAGAGGAGGAAAAGATAAATTTCTGAGGAATTCAAGTTTTGTTTTTGCTTATTTTAAAAAAGATAAATCTGCAGGGGATTTAGCTCAGGTGGTACCAGGCCTACCTTTGAGCTAAAGGGACAGAGTTTGATCCCTGGTACCCCCCAAAATAAGTAAAAATAAATATAAAAATAATAAAGATAAATCCTATGTTGCTGAGATAAGAGCAAATCTGAAGTAAAACATCTGGTTAAATTACATGCTGTGGTACATCTTTTAAATTGAAAAAGCAAAATTTATTTGATCTTTCTAATCATCACCTATGTCAAAAATTGATGGAGCATAAATTAAAATTTCCATGTGTCAACATTAAATCCATAAAGTCATGTTAACAGCTGGCATAACTGTCTTGAAATGTTAGCCTGCTGGACAAATGTGTATTTAAGGATACAGAGTGTGTGGCCTTCCCAAGTCATATTTCTAAATGTTACAGCAGTCCTAACATACTTTCAATTAAATAAAAATTAAGCTCAGAAAATGTCATAAAAGGGTAACCTAATATTTGATTGCTAATGTGCCTATGCAAAAAGACATTTACAACTATGCATTCAGAAGTGGTCTGATCCCCTCTCCCAGATACAAGAAGCTGTGGTTTAAGATAATGCTTGAATAAACTTTAAATCAGAATTTCTAGGCTGTCTGTGCTCTGTAGATAATCTCTTATGATTTTGAGCCCAGTGTAGTGCTGAGAAGAATATCCCTGGAAATATGTGCATTCTTTGTTATTTTAGTTCAATAAACACATAATGAGTCAGCTGCATTCTTGTTCAAAACCATGAAGAATTACCTAGTCCCAAGTTGTAGAAGACACTCAGTAGTGAATTCACTAATCTCTTCCAATGGGTTGCCTTAGAACCACTGTGTGTTCACCTGTGTGAAGTGTAGAGCTACTTAAATCACCATTAGACATTAAACATTAATAAGTCATTCTTGCTGCTAAGGTGTAACAAACCAGTCCCTTCTTTACCATACTGCTTCCCGTCTGAAGAATCTTAACAAAAGAATGACTGTTCTCATTCTCTTATCAAACATCCTCATGCAGTTAGGTATTCAGTTATCCAATAATATTTGTTCACTGAATATAGCTTAGTACTCCCACTTCTTCTTTGCTTCTATCATGACTCTTATTCATCAACGCTTTGATCATTATAAATTAGAAACTGTGCATTTGCCATTTCTTATAATTCTATAAGAGGGAAAGGATCATTCTGTGGGGAAAGCTGTGGCTTTTAAAATGGAACAACAAAACAAACGTCGACCTCATGCAGAAGTGTGTCACAGAAAATATTTACAAGACTTCTCCTCTGGGAAGATCGTCTTGTATAATTTGTTAATTTAGTAAAATCGTTTTGTACTTTGGCACTACCAAATTAGTTGAGAATTCAAATGAAAGCAGAAAGTATCTGATTGGATATTTGGATAGTTGTCCATCAGGACAAAAGTGCATCTTATTTTTCCTAAGGCTCTTCAAATTTTTTTCAAATGTATTAGGTATATAAAAATTAAAAATTATCATATATGTTAAATCATACATATGTATAAAATGCATATATAAAATTGACATGATAATGGCACATGCCTGTAGGGTACAGTTGCAAAGTTCTATTAGCAATGCTGAAGTTCTCAGTTGTTGTCAGTCATATGTATCCTACAGAAAGTGAGTGTCACAAGCTATAGATAACCTGACAATCTGTACTTGATCATGTGCAGAAGCTCAGAATGATGACAGGAACTCTTGACTCCCATATATTTGCTCTTTGGTGTATCAAACAACGAGAACATGTTTTCTACATTAAAAAAAAAAGACTACATTTTAAGGTTACACAGGGAGCAACCACCATTTCTTCAGTAGAAACTCTTTGTTATTAAAATTTGTTTACATCATCCTCCCTCCCTTATAATGATCATAACTGAGATCCCTATGTTTCATCACTGAGATCCCTATGCATAACACAACTGTTTCCTGCTTTATATCAAGTTGGAAAATCAGGTACGAAACAGGACCCATCTATTAATTTAAGCAACTAATCCCTCTCATTCAGTGAGGCTAAACTTTTAGAAGTATTTTTCCCTGATGCAGGATCAGAGTTGTCTTCTTAGGATGATCAGATCTTTTAGTACTTAAAGTCACAGATGAATTTTTCACCTCTTCCTAACTTTAGGTACTGTTTTAAAAGATGAAAAGCTCGTGGGAGTCCCAATTAGAGTCAATTAGAATTTGATTGACTTACTCTGGCATTTAAATGCTTAGAACAAGTTATTCCTTTTTAAAGAGAAGAATTCCCTGCCCTATGTCTATCAGTTTTAGGATCTTCACTCATTTCATGGAAGGCAGGATAGAATAATTAAGATATATGCCAGTGAAACTTGGATGCCTGGCTAGAAATCAAGAGAGAAAGGAGAGAGAGAAAAAGCATAAGAAAAAAATAGGCACATTGAATACTGCAGTGTGAATTTAGACTCGGGAGTTTCTTTCTTTTCTTTCTTTCTTTCTTTCTTTCTTTCTTTCTTTCTTTCTTTCTTTCTTTCTTTCTTTCTTTCTTTCTTTCTTTCTCTCTCTCTCTCTCTCTCTCTCTCTCTCTTTCTTTCTTTCTTTCTTTCTTTCTTTCTTTCTTTCTTTCTTTCTTTCTTTCTTTCTTTCTTTCTTTCTTTCTTTCTTTCTTTCTTTCTTTCTTT
>PVIC010044713.1:0-14900 GCA_004025085.1 Thryonomys swinderianus
CACACCTGGGCCCTTGGGGGTGGGAGTACAAGAACTGAGAACCTCCTTGCTCACCATTCCTCTGTCCTCCCTTCCAGCTCCTGCTCCAGGCAACTTCCAGCTAGCAGGCTGAGTGGAGAGAGCTGCATTTGCTCAGACAGAGGTCAGCCAGCCCACACAGAGCAGGTGCAGGACCCCAGAGCTGGACATTGTTAGGGGGCTTCATGTAAATCTCGGGGGTGGGACCCCTGGGAGGAGTCTTCCTGTTCTGTGTGGAATCTCAGGCCTGACACATGACAGGTACGCAGGTAACATCCATTGCCAAAAGAATCTGGTTGCAAATGGGTTCTTCTACCGTGAATCTGGTGCTGCTTCTGAAGTTCACCTTCCCTAGTGGACAGAGACAGGGATGGAGGGAGACACTGAGCAGGCCTGGGAGCTGCAGCCCTTCAGCTCCCAGCAGCCAGACATTGGGCTGTGAAGAGAATGACTACAATCAAGGCAGGCCAGGGTGAAGACGTTCTGAGGACAGTGGGAGTCTGGTGGAAATCATGGCACTCCAGGACCCAAGGCAGCCTCACCCCCTCCTGCCATCATGCAACAGGAGCAGATGCAAACACCCACTGACACAGCAGAGTGCCATCCTGCCTGGGAAAAGCGTCCTCATGTGCACAAAGTGTTCTGTGTCCATGCAGTGTCAGCTGCTGGCTGCATGCTGGACCAGCTAGAAACAGACAGACTCAGCCTTAGTCAGAGCAAAAAGCCCATGGAAAGAGACCACAGACTGGAGACCATACTGCTTCGCAAGGCTCAACGAAGCCCCCAGATAGGGTCAACCTCTGGGAGGACAGCTGACCTGGTAGGGCCAGGGATCAGCTTGTCTTGGGGATCAGCTCCCCCTGCCCATGCCCCATGAGCAAAGCCAAACCTGAGCTCAGGCTGGGCCCTCACCTGGGATGGAAGCTTTTATCCATCTGAATTCTACCTCTCCAAGGTCAACACCTGGTTCAACAAGAAGCAGGCCCTGAAGGAAAAGTTGGAACTCGAGTTGTTTATTTGAGAAATACAGGGGACCAAAAATGTGATCCAGAGAATGGACTGCAGCCAGGAAGAGGCTGATGAGATATAATTAATAAACCCACTACCAAGGCAAAGGACTGGGACCTACCCCACTGTCTTCCAGGAAAACTCCAAGGAACAGTACAAAATACACACCTTGGAAAGATCCACACCCATCTGTGGATTCCAGACTTATAGATTTGACATCCCACCTGACATTTCTTCTCAGATGTCTGATATGGATCTGTACTGGTCCTCCAATACTATGTAACAAATGGGCTCCAGAATCGGCAGCTTAAGGTAACTGCCATTAGGCAGCCATAAGGGTTATACTGAGATGTGGTTTTTATATTTGTTTGTTTGTTTTACAGTACTGGGGATCAAACCCAGGACCTTGTGCTTACAAGACAGGTGCTGTGCCAGTGAGCTAAATCCCCAGCTTCTCAGGACCCTTAGCTGAAGGCTACTCTTGGCCTTGCAGAAAGAAAACTGGCCATTTACGTCAACTCCTTTACCTTCCACATAACACTCTTATTTTGAGTGCCCAACACACATTCTTGTTTTGAGTGCCTACAACTGGTGCCAGGTTCAGAAGCAGATCCAGAGAACACCAAGTTATCCCAAAACCCAATGTGCAGACAGGGACAAACCAAAGCCAGCATGGTACAGAGTCACAGTAAATGCAAGACAATGTATTATGGAGCAAAGAAGAGGCAACTGGGAATAGGAAAATCTTCTATGAAAAGAGTAATCTTTGCTCTGGGTGGCTTTTAATATTGCCTATATGTTAATGACTCCTAAACTTACATTCCAGCCTTAACCACTTTCCTGGATTCCAGACTTATAGATTTGACATCCCACCTGACATTTCTACTCAGATATTTGATATGGATCTGTATTGGTCCTCCAATGCTATGTAACAAATGGACTCCAGAATCAGCAGCTTAAAGTCATTTATGATCTAACATAGTTTCTCAGTACCAGAGGCTCAGGAAGGAATAGGTTGGGTGGTTCTAGCTCAAAATCTCTCTTTCAAGAAGTTCTGGTCAAGATGTTGGCTAGGCTGCAGCCCTCCAAAGACTAGACTGGAGTGGGAAGATCCATTTCCAAGATGGTACACTCAAATGGTTGCTGGCTAGAAGCTTCAGTTTCTTTCCATATGGGAAGGGATTTCCAAAGGGCTGTTCATATGACAACTTGTTCTGGCTTTCCCCAAAGCGAGTGCTCCAAGAAAGAAAGAGGGACAAAGAATGAGATAGGGAAGAGTTCTAACTCTCTACAACCTAAGCTCAACAGCAGCATAACATTGATTCTATCCTCTTAGCCACACTAATTTGCCTGTGTTGTGTAGGAAGTGAACATACAAGGCTGGGTCTCTGGGGCCATCTTGAGACTGGTAGCCACAGGATCAAACTTACCATACCCCAAACAGTATTTCTGAAATCTCTCTTTGTGCACAAAATTCATTTTAGTGAATACCAAATCCACCTTTTCAGTGGCTCAGGTCAAACTCTAGGAGAGATCCTTGATTTCTCTTCCATCACACCCAGGTCCAAACATTTAGCAGATCTTAAGTCACTCTGCCTTTAAAATACACTGGGATTCTGATCACTTTCCACCATCTACATCATTATTATCCTGGTATAAAGCCCTTGGCTCACTGTCTCACTGGATATCCTCCTCAGTGGTCTCCCTAGAAATCTCTTCAAGCATCCACATGACTGGTTCATCTGTTTCAAGTCTTCATACAATGCTACTTGCCAAGTAAAGCCTTCTAAGGCTACATGTCCTATTCCTCTCTCTGCTTTTATTATTTTCTTTAATATTTCCCAACCTCCAAACCACATACAATTTTTTGTGTGGTACCAGGGATCAAACTCGGGCCCTTGTGCTTACAAGATAGGCACAGTACTATAACTTGAGCTAAATCCCCAGCCACATAATATTTTGTTCATGTTTCCTACTTGTCTGTCTCCCTTAATAGAATCTAAGCTCCATGAGGACTCCTGCCTGCTTCTTCACTCATCTATTCCTGGCATCTAGAATTGCAGTTGACACAGAGAGGCTAAAAAAATGCTTATTGAATGAGTAGGTTGAAAGAACATGATGGAGGATGCTTCAGCCACCTGTGGCTTCATTATAAACCACCAGAAGGTGGAGTTGAAAACAACATCATTTATTTGCAAGTATTTAGCCCTTGCATTGGTCCTGTGGACAGAGCTTGGGGAGACAGCTCACCTCTGCTCTCCATGGCACTGGATTGGGGAGCTAAAGGTGGGTGACACACTAACCAGGGGCCAGGGTCATCTCTACATCATTTTTCTCTCACAGCTGTTACTGGCTGTCATCCATGACTCAGCTGAAGTCAGCAAGAACACATATGACATGCAATCCAAAACTGCAGTGAATGTTTACACTTCAAACAAATATTAGAATAAAAGATACAGGGCCATTAGTGGGCCTCAAAATATTCCCCTGCTCTTCACACACATGTAGCCCATCATTTTCGACACATTCTGAAGCAGTTCTGAAAGTTCTTTCCTGAGTGTCTTTAGTTGCACTGTCGTGGCTGCCTTCATGTCTTGAAATGATTCAAATCATTTATCTTTCATTGCAATTTTGACTTTGAAGAAGAGCCAGAGATCACGTGAATGAGGTGGATGATAACACACTGCAGTGTCTTTATATACCTGCTCTCCAAGGGATGGCACTTGGCAGCAGCCAGCATTCAGTCTACTTTTGATCACACCCCTGTGCAGACGCTCACAGAGGAGGACTTCCGGAACTGCTTCAGAAAGTGGGAAAGTGATGGTACAAGTGTATTCAAGACAAAAGGCAGTATTTTGAAGAGGGCAAATGGCAGTGTGTCTTTTACTGTGACAAAGTTGTTTTCATTTAAATATTCTCCATTTCCATTTTTTTTTTTTTGACAGGGTCTCGCTTTTGTAGTTCAGGCTAGCCCTGAGCTCACTATGTAGCCCAGGCAAGCCTCGAACTCAGCAATCCTCCTGCCTCTGCCTCCGTAGTGCTGGGATTACCGGATTGAGCCACCAAGTCCACATTTGTGGTATGAGGTAGATTGCAAGTGGGCATGGCCACCATGCCCAGTATTGTTGTATGTGGTTACTGGGGATTGAACCAGGGACCTTGTGCTTGTGAGGCAGGCACTAGAACCACTGAGCTAAATCTCTGGCCCTCTCCATCTACTTTGATCACCCCTCTTACACTGACTTCTCGGTCTGGCTCCTCACTTCCTAACAACATGGCAACAGAGTTCTAAGAGCTACTTAGAACAGGAAGGTCCATGTTCCACTGGCCAAATGACCACAGAGCCTGGATACAAGGAGAAGAGGCAGAGCCCCCAACTTCTGATAGGAGAAGCCACAAAGAACAAGAGGGTCACATCCTAGGATCACTAGAGAAAAGAAAGAAAGGTCACTTTTACTAGTACCAACCTTGACCAGCTCATGAGAGGAGGCTTCCATTCATGGACTCCTGGAGAAAGCTGTTCCTGCTCATCACATGACAGAAAAGTTCACACTTCTGTATGTGCCTGCCCCAGCACAGGCACCCAGAACTCACTACAGAACCCAAGTTCTTTCCTCTAGATCATGCACTTTTTGAGATAGAAAGGAAGATATTCCTGGTAGGGGGAAGTGAGGTCCAAATCTTGAGATCTGGAAAGAATGTGGAGTACATGTTCTCTCCTTCACGCTCCTCCTCAGATGTCTGCCTCTGCCCTGAGCTCCTGGCTCCTACCTAAGCGTCCCAGGACTTGGGGGAGGTCCATCCTGTCCAGGAAGGGGTTTCTGTTGTGTGCTGTGAGCCCCTGCAAAGGTGGGCTCAAGGCGTGGGCTGCTTCTGCATGCTACATGAACTCTAGCCGAGTGTTAAACAAGTTCTGGGACCACATATACATGATCAGTTGAGGTGCTGACCTCAATCTTCTGGCTGTGCCAGTCAAGGAATATAGAAAGCTAAAACAACAAACATGCCCTAAAGAAGGGGACTCAGTACCAGCCTAGGGCATGAATGATTTGCCCAAGAGGTCTCAGATACAATGGACCAAAACACCTTGCTTTTAAGACAGTGTCTGCAGCCCAAAGAAGGGTTGGGGGCATGATTTTTCAGCCAGGCCATTGCTGATGCTTTGGGTCCAAGCAGTCTTTGTGGGGGGAACGCAATGCACTGTGGGATGCTTAGCAGCACCCTCAGCCTCTGCTCTTTTGATGGAAGCAGCAAGGCAACCCCACCCCCTCATACTCCCATCTTTCCCTGCTGTGATAACCTTCAGATATTACCAGTCTTTGCCCTGTGGAAAAAATACCCCCAGGTGGAGAGCTACTGCCTTAGATTGATGCATTAAGTGTTATTCGCAGCATTTTCTCCATTCTGAATCTGTTTGATCTCTGCTCCTCCAGCACAGTTACAATTACTGGTCCTTTTATCTTCTGGGCACCATGAACCATGCACTTGACCACGTAGCACGTTCACTCTTGTTACTGGAAAACTTAGAACACACGCTGTTCCCCCACCTGTCCCAGGTGGACATGCATTTTTCATCTTATTTCTGCTCCATTTTGCATCCTTTTTTCTTTCACCAAACATTTCATTTGTGCCAATCTTGTATTTTATGCATTCTTTTTGTCTGCTTTACCTAGAAGAAGGGAAGGTACTCAGAGCTAAATAAATAAGCACTGTCCTGATAAACATTCAGAGGGAGGCCATCACAGAAAAAATAGACACTGCCCTGAAGCAATGAGGGGAAACCAAGAGCAGAGGGGGCTGATGGGATGGGAACCAAGTGTGGCCAGATCAGATGTGAATGTAGGGCCAACCAGGGTGACCTCCTGGAAGGACAAATGAAAGATGAAGACAGACAGAGGCCTCACAAAGCATCTGTCTGAGGAAAGGTTAAGTTTTTCCTGATTTTTATTCACAGAATGAAATTTTTATCATTGGTATTTGCCTGTGGCCAAACCCAACTTGCCAGGCAGGCAAATAGGTCATCTCCAAAGTGAATCCTCCAGCCTCTTCCTTCCTCCTGAGCAGAGATGGCCTGCTCCCCCTGAGTCCTGCTTAAATTGTGGGTCCATAGCAAAAGTTATTCTGTCTAGACAGAGACTTATTGGGCTGGTTGGTTACACTGCAACAGTTGGAACATTGTTAGACAACTGTCATTCAGGGCTTCCAAGACTTAGTTTCCCTATCTGAATCATGAGCCATGCAAAGCCATATGTGTGCCTGACAGGGAGAAGAAACTATGCAATTGGCAGATTCTTTACTATTAGAAGGGTGTTTATGTGTCAGAGATTTAGCTCAGTGATTCCAGTGCCTGCCTAGCAAGCACAAGGTCCTGAGTTTGATCCTGGTAACCACATACAACAATACCAGGCATGGTGACTCATCCCCACCAGCAATCAGTATCACATACCACAATGCCTGGTGTGGTGGCTCACGCACTCAGAAGGCAGAGGCAGGAGGACTGCTGAGTTCAAGGCTTGCCTGGGCTACATAGTGAGCTCAGGGCCAGTCTGAACCACAAAGCGAGACCCTGTCTCAAAACAAACAAAAAGGGCATTTACTAAGCCAAAACACAGCCATGGTCACAGTGCATTTACAAAGCAAAACAAATGTGAAACTGTACACGATGAAGTGGACATTCATTCAGAAATTATTTATGGAGCAACTGTTTGGAGGGCCAGGAGGGGTCAAGCATGGTAGCACATCCCTGTAATCCCAACACACAGTAGGCTGAGGCAGAAGAATCACAAGTTCAAGTACAACCTGGGCTCATGGGAGACCTTGTATCAAGGACAAAACACAAAATACAAAGAAGAAGAGGACGAAGAAAAATTAGAAGGAAGTACAGACTCTGAAACACTCAGTTCTGTTCCTCCTTTCTCCTTCAGGCTCTCATCACTGTCTCCCAGGTCCTAGTTATTATTTGTGTTGGCAAAGTTTCTGCTGTGAGCTTGCCACCTGTGTGTGCAGCAGTACCATTACAGTGCTTCCAAGACCCTCAACCTTGACACATCCAGATCCAGCCCTGTGCGCACACCCACCACACTGTCAGTGTGGCCCTCTGCTCTCTCCAGCTCTGCAATTGGCTTGGTTCAGAGCCATGAATCATGAACAGACCATCCTTCCCTCTCTCCTGGTCCCCAGTTGCTAAATATCACTGAGTCAGGATGGTTTTGCCTCTTAGATGCTATTGACAATGGTCCGCTGCTCTTCATGCCATTACCATCCTCCCTCCATCACTTCCTGCATGAACTACTGCCATGGCTCTCTATTGGCCTTCACATCAGCTGCCTGGCCCCCCTTGCTTATTCTCCATGCAGCAGGTGCAAGCTTTCCAACACAAAAATCAAATCAAATCATCTCTGTGTTTAACACTTTCCACTGGTTTCCTGTTCCTCTTCAGACAAGCTGTGTTTTGCCATTGCTAATAATGGGCCCTCCAAGGTCTAAGCCCTACCCAACCCACCTCTTCCATCTCTTCTCCCACTTCCTACACCTGTCATGCTCTTTGTGTTCCAGTCACACTGATTTCTTTAGGTTCACCAAACTGCTTATGCTCCTTCTTGCTACAGGCCCTTTGTACATGCCTTTCCCTCAGCTCCAGATGTTCTGTCACTTACCTCCTTCCAACACCCATTTGTAAGAGGCCTGACCTGCTCTCTTTGACATACTAATGCCCTCTGTCCATCCCCCTTAGTACCAAGTTGTTTCCTTCCTGGTATTAAACTTCACCTCATTTTACATTCCTTTGTGGGATTCTTCAAGAAATGTCTGCCTTCTGTCCTAGAGTCTAAACTCGTGAAATTATGACTGGGATTTGATGCCATTATAATCCAAAAAGCTAATCCAGTGCCCTAGTACATAGAAAACACTCAATAAATATTTGTTGAGAAGAAAACAAAGATCATGAGTTATTTCTCCTTAGCCAGGCCTCTCTGCTATTCCACCTTATCTTGAGTCCAGCTGTCGATGGATCGAAAGCTCTATAAACTGTGGCTGCCAAATATTCTTTCTTTAGCTTGTGGGTACCAGGGATTTTGTCCCAGCAATGAGAAAGTAACTAAGACACCACACAGAGAACTTTGGACATGCAGTAATCAGAATATTTTTAAACTACAAAAGTATAGGGAAAAATTTGAAATGAGATTTCACCAAGGAAGACAGCTGGGTGTCTTATGAAAAGTTATCACAAGCAGATATCAGCTAAGTGAAAATTTAAACCACGAGGGGTTAACACTTGTGCCTGCTGAAGAGCTAAAATTAGAGTGTCCACATGCTGGTGAGGAAGCTGAGGACCCAGAGCTCTCCTGCCCTGCTAGGGGTGCAATCACTGAACCACATCGGTGGTTCACTCAAACTAGCACACACCTACCGAGTGACTAGCCCTCCACTCCTGTATGTGGAGCTACCTGCAAGACCATTCACACCAGCTCTGTTGCCAATAGTAGAAAACTACAATGTAAACATCAACCAACAGCTGATCGAAAGAACAAACTCTAGTTGCCGATAACATGGATTTCTACTCAGCAAAACCTAGGAATAGACTGAGATTGATCTCAGAAATAACGTGTACACTCAGTTACATGCATTTTTAGAAAATGACAATGCATCTTACAGAAGGCAGGCCAGTCCTTGCATAAGGACGTAGTGAGACAGAACAGGGAAACTTGGGCAACAGGTCATATGAAGTGGGCCAAGGAAACTTTTGAGAGTGACAGATAAATACTTTTTCTTCATTGTGTTCATGGCTTTACTGGAAAATCCACACATCAAAACTTATCATATCTCTATTGTAACTATATATAGGTCATTTTGTGGGCCATTTTATTTTAATATAACCATTAAAAAATGAAACACTGCAAGGTTTTCTGACTAAAGTCTACCAGGCAAGAACAGGAAGTCTAGTCCAGCAAGGGCTATGTTACTGAATCCCCTGTATTTTATTTCCAAGAAGGTCTTGAAGGAGACTTCTTCCAACCTCTTCCCTGGATGAGGTAAATCTGCATAAACTCCGGCTCAGCACCTCGCACCCACACACTGCAAATCTTCCCCAGGAGTGGACCCAAAGAGCCAAGAACACATGAACACAGGCCGGTGAACAATAACCGGGTTTTATGTACACAATAGGGGAATATGAGGACCCCTTACCTTTCACAGGAGCCGCAGGAAGGAGTGGTGTATGTCAGAGTAGATTCAGGCTAACGAAAACTGGCCAAGAACTCAGACCAGCCCAGTCACGGTCAGGCAGAAAAGGTGCTACTGAGTGTTCCATTCTCTTCTACTCCCACAGGGGCTGTCAACTATATGGAAGGTGACCAGGAGACCAGAAATGGATAGACCAAGAAGGCAGGGGGTGTCCATAGCTTCCAAAACAGATGGTTGTCGAGCTGCAGGACAGGGCAGGCCAACTGCTATTATGGGGACTGCTGGGTTCCTCACAGAGGAGGAGTTGGCATACTGATGCCCACTGAGGCCCTCAGTGTAGGCTGTGGTGTGTCTGCTCGATTTAGTGTATGGTATGACTTCTGCGGTGCGGAGCGGCCTGGGGCTGGGGTGTTGCCTCTCGGGTGCGCACCTCAGGCTACTCGAAGGGGCAACTGTGGGAGCCCTGATCCTGAGGGAGTTTCCGAGGAGCCTCAGGGCCGCTCACCGCCGTGTTTTTCAAGTCCTTAAGGTGCAGCTGGTCCTCCGGAGGCCCAGGACTGTGCCCAGGGTGGTTAGTCTCCCTTGGGGCTTCCACGCCCCGCCCCCAGCCTGTTACCTGTCCCCGGAGGGAGCGCTACAGCTCACTGCGTCCTTTTCTGGCAGGCAGGCTCTAGTCACTTCTTTTTCCACACGTGATAGCACCCCACGCAAGCCCTAAGCCCTTCCTCCGTTCACAATGAAAGGAGCGAGACTTCCAATTGGACTGAGGGGCCAGACGGCGCTCAGTGTGGCTGCGTGGCCTTACCCAGCATGCACCGCGTGATACTGCACCCTGTCAAATCCTCGGGCCGGAAGCACCAGGCCAAGTGCGTGATGAGCTCAGGCCTGGCTAGGAGGCCAACTCCTAAGGTAAAAGAAGCCTACACTGTTGGTAGCCCTTCCTCCCTGATCTCTTGGGATTTAAGCTCACAGCTCGGGGTTTCATTATGATTTAATGTGAAGGATCCAAATAGATAAAGGTTACATTCTATATACATTCAGGTTCATGCTGAACTTCACCAGCACATTAGGTGAAAAGCTGTGGTAGAACTTTAGATAGTAGGAGAGGGGACATCTTGCATGGCAAGACAAGGAAAAGACATATTACCATCTGCAGCAGGACAAGAGAGATTGGATCGCTCCTGCATGAGTTTTATCTATTTGGAGACTTGGTTCTTCGGTTGACTGCATTCATGTGGTTTTCCCCCCACATGGGGCTCGTGTGTGTGTGTGTGTGTGTGTGTGGCACACATGACATGCAGGAGTTTCATAACCAAGAATCACACAGATTAATAAAAATATTGCATATTTTTGTTTAAAAATTCCATTAAAATGACATTGAGAAGACTGTGTATATTGCAACCTTGGCTTTAGCACTCTAGAAGGCTGCTTTCCTACTGTTAGAACAAATTCAAACTTCCATTCCCAATATACTTTGAGACGATAAGTCACAAAGGTTTTGCTCAGATTCAAATTCCTTTTTTTTTTTTTTAAGAGTAGGCAAATTTTGAGAAAAGCTTCTGCCTAAGAGAGATAGAAGGGGGAACCTGGAAAGATGGGTAACCCACTCACCTCACTTCCTGGAGGGCTTTTATGGAGCAAAGCCATGAGGTGGGGTGGGTTTAAAGTGGGATAGAATTACAGTTAACCAGTAACATTGCTAATACAGTCACTTAGGTAATATTGGTACAATGAGAAATCACAAAATGGACAAAACCATGATCAACAAATAAGAGTACAAGTATGGTTGCTTAGGCAATTCTGACTACATGAGGATCCAATGAGAAATCAAGTCAAATAGCAAGCATTTAGGGTCTTTAGTCAGAAGTTTTTCTTAGGGGGGTCAAAGTCTTGGCCCTCCACCCCAGAGATATCAATCGTGCTATTCGCTATTCATCTTCCATGGGTGGACTCGTTTTCTCCTTTGATAATATTAACTTTCAGTGAGGTTCTTCTTGACTGTCCTCCATGTGGGCTTTTTGAAGGCTGGCCCTAAACTATCTACCTACCACATGTCTAACTAGCTTTTCTACCTATAATATTCCCCTCTCTGAAGAGGTACCCCGAACTGCCCTGAGGGGGCAATGGGCAAAGCAAAGATTCATTTATATGTGCCACATGGGATCTTATCTTGCTAGTAAAGAAAGAGGTATCAACCTGTTAACTCGTAATGGAGGCTTATGAAAGGATTTTGCTAGCATCATTCAGAACACCGTGAAGCAGAAGACATCTGATGATCACTGGCAAGTTTCACCTTTCACCATGCTGAGGAGTTCAGGTAGGGACGAGATGCACAGTAGAGAAAGAAGTCCAGCCCTGTAACTCAACTTGTACAGAGACTTATGAAAGGGTTCTGTTGACATGGTTCAGAGTACTCTGAGACAGAGCACATCTGGCGATCACTGACAGACTTTACCTTTCACCTCACTGAGGAGTTTTAGGTATAGACAAGATGTGGAGATTCTCTCTTAATTACCCAGATGGGCGGCCAGGAGCCAGTTTTTTTCTGGGGAAACTTCGGAACTCACCAAAGTGTCGCCTTGGCCAGGGTTCCTCAGTTGTTGCCTTAGCTTCCACTCACTCTGCACAATCAGAGATCTGTCTCTGAAAGAAACCAAGTTACCTATCTGGTCAACATTCCACCCACGATTGCAAGTGAGGATTCACCAAAGGGCAACTGGAGAAACCTGTCCTCTGCTTTAAGAGTGGCAGCTGCCCTACCAGCGTTTTAATAGCTGGCAGAGTAACCACTGTTTGTTTAATATTCTATAAGAGACAGACAAGTCTGAAGAGCTTGATCTGACAGCATTTTAAGCAACTCAGTATAAGCACAACGTATGGAGCATAAGGATAAAACATAGATATAACAAAGGACAATGCACCATAGGAGAAATAAACAGTTTGCAAACATTTAAAGTATACAACCTAAAATTAAAATACTTTTGAAACAAATACTAAAACAAGGACCAGAATCTGCAGAACAAGAGTTAGAATTTGTGAAGCAAAGTTTCAATCTGTATAGAAAAAAAAAACAACCTTTCTTAGAATCTATGGAAGAAAGAAAACTCTTACTTCTGTTTACAATCCTCAGTGGAAGACCTCCAAAATGATATGGGGAAGCAAGGTCTAGCTCCCAACCTGAAACGGTTCAACCTGTGAGTTCATGTTATCTAAAATCAAAGAATGAATTTTAGGAATGAATGGCAGAGGTTAGAGTAGGAAAATTTTATTGAGAGAAAAGCTTCTGCCTAAGAGAAACAGAAGGGAGAACCTGGAAAGGTGGGTAACCCCTCAAAATCCTTTTGAGAAAGAGATAAGAATTTTAAGCCTTCTTAACTTCTGTAGAAGCAGAAATAATGTACAGTGAGGGCATTTCACCATATGTCCTTGATAGTATTTGACTAGAGTTCAAAAAGAAACAAGATTTTCTTTCTTTGAGCAGTAATAAGCTGGTCCTATTTAGAATAAAAATTTCCTACAGGAACTCTGTCAGATCTATTTGAAAACAATTAATTACATTCATACTATTTTCATTATTTTTACCAAAGAGAGTAATGATTAACTATCTGATAAATTTTGGGGCCTCACTAAAGTAAAAATGAACTTAGACAAACATGTCTCAGAAAAATCCATCTGTTGAGCTTTTGTTCAGGGCAGGAATAAATGGATGGGTAAAACACCTGTTTACAGTATGGAAAGTTCTCTTTTTTTTCCTTGTAGGGTAAAAACAATGTTTGGCAGCAAGTGACTCTTTGAAGACAATTTGGCTTTGCAGAGGCAAAAATGCTGAGGTAAAATTTATCAAGGCACAAATTTACTAATGAAGAAAAATACATTATCGGTTGCAATTTACACTTGTTGGATGAGGCAGTATGGCAATTTTTGAAGCACCCATCTCCCATCAGATCAAGGAAACCTGAGGGTGCCCAGCACAGGATGGAATTGCAGTGGTCATAATAAACATACCTGGCCCCCTCTGATTGAACCCTTAAGGCCCTGCATGCTGGTCTTGATCTCTAACCACCTATGGAAAATCACATGACTATCGAGAGAACACCCTCAGTACTCTGTGAAGCATTAAATGGGCTATTTCCCCCAAAATAATTTTTTTTCTCATTGTTTTGCATTTGTTTCCCTTTTTTTTTTTGAGACAGGTTCTTGCTTTGTAGTTCAGGCTGGCCCTGAGCTCACTATGTAGCCCAGGCCAGTCTCAAACTCAGCAATCCTCCTGTCTCTGCCTCCCGAGTGCTGGGATTACAGGCGTGAGCCACCACGCCCAGCACTGTAGTATGTGATGTTGATTGCTAGTGGGTTTGAGTCACCACACCCAGCCTTGTATCTGGTTACCAGGGATCGAATCGAACTCAGGACCATTGCACTTGTGAGGCAGACACTGGAACCACTGAGCCAAATCTCCAGTCCCCCTGTTTCCCTTTTTTATAAGGCGGGGTCCAGAGAAAACAGACAGGCCTTATGCTACACCTTTTAAAGAGGTGCTATTTTGGTTTTTTTCTCCATCACCCTTCCACTCCACTTCTGTTTCACAAAATGGGTCAGACTATTTCCAGAGCTGAGGACTTCCACAATCTGCTGTTTTTATTGTTCTACTAGTTTTGACCTTACTGCACAAATAGAGGAACAAAGTCAGTGTATGTTCCTGGTCTGTCATCTTGATATGAAAGTCCCTGTTAGTTGTAGACCCCATTGTTGCCATAGAAAAACCCGTCCTTACCATCAACAGATGGAATTCAACTTTACTTGGGTATTCACTAAACATTTAAGATTGGTAATTTCAAACAGGAGATTTATTATTATCCCATGGACTTGATTTGAAAATTACATAAATAGGGCCAGAGATTTAGCTCAATGGTTCTGGCGCCTATCTAGCAAGCACAAGGTCCTGAGTTCGATCCCCAGTAACCACATACATACCACAGTGTGAGGCGTGGTGTCTCACACCTGTAATCCCAGCACTCAGGAGGCAGAAGCAGGAGGACTGCTGAGTTCAAGGCATGCCTGGGCTACATAGTGAGCTCAAGCCAGCCTGAACTACAAAGCAAGACCCTGTCTCAAAAAATAAATAAATAAATAAATAAATAACATACATAAATAAGTGGACATGAAAATGTAAATTTTAAAGCCCTATAAAATTGTTTTGTGTTTTTAATTTATTTCTTGATATGTCAACAGTACTTGGCAGTTATTTAGGATATTATTTATGCTATAAAGTGTTTCTTGGTTTACTGTTTTCAAAGCTAGTCCATTTTTTCCCATAACTTAACGGAAATGGCATTGTTTTTGAAGGTTCTAGATGAAGCCACAGAAACACATTTCCTGACACCTATCAATTCACAGTATTTTCATCAGCCTGTTTACTTCTGTATTTCTCCCTCCACTGTTGTTGAGAATGTGCTACCATCCAGATATTTTACTCTAAGAATTGGGAAAACATTGTTTAGATACCGTACTAGTTGTAGGTTTTGTAAGCCATGTATACAGTTTCTGTAGCTCTTCCTCTATTTCTTCAATAACTCCTCAAAACCATTCTTAGCTCACAAGTCACACCAAACTGGCCAAGGCGTCTGATGTGATTGGAAGGCCACTCTTTTTGCCACTTGCTGTTCTGTATCTTTACAGAGTAGTTTTGTGTTTCA
>PVIC010044714.1:0-14909 GCA_004025085.1 Thryonomys swinderianus
ACTTGCTATGTTCAGAATTAGACAATTACAATATTATAGCCCGTGTTCCAATTTAGATTTATATGTCTAGGCCAAATAATAACATTCAAAGCATTTCTTCTAATTCCACTTTAATGCGCTTTAAGCAAGTAAAATTATCACAGGCTACTTTGAGACCATTTTAGAGCTCTAGAATC
The DNA here is from genome assembly GCA_004025085.1 of Thryonomys swinderianus. Taxonomy (NCBI): domain Eukaryota; kingdom Metazoa; phylum Chordata; class Mammalia; order Rodentia; family Thryonomyidae; genus Thryonomys; species Thryonomys swinderianus. Next base: position 177 of record PVIC010044714.1, read on the forward strand.
TCGGGAAAGATCCCGAGGCGGTTACAGCGCCCCCTTCTGTTTGCTAACAAAATAGCAACAAGCAATAGCTGTAGCTACCCATTGCCTGAAACATTCCACACTGGAAAGGCTATGTGAGCAGAAATCCGTAAAACTGTACATAATTTACATTATGTGTTGTATCAAACTATGCGCTTAGCACCATATTTAACTATGGTAAAATGAGACAAATCTGTACTACAAAATCTTACGATTTAGGTCTGTATAAATACTAAGTTTCAGTGTAATAGAACTTTTACTATAAAAACACATTCACGCCTGTAATCCCAGCACTCAGGAGGCAGAGGCAGGAGGATGGCTGAGTTCGAGGCTTGCTTGGACTATATAGTAAGCTCAGGGCCAGCCTGAACTATAAAGCGAGACATTGTCTCAACACACACACACACACACACACACACACACACACACTTAAAGGCTAAAGATAAGCTATGAAAGAAGAGAAGAAATCCAAAGTGTTTACATTCATTGTAGTAGTTTAGTCTACAAAGAAAGTATTGTTTTATTTAGCTCTATACACTGCTCTAAATGAGTGAAATAAATTTATTTTAAAATACTGCAATAAAGATTTGGGACATACTGTACATGTGATTCATAACAGCTTTTTTTTTTTTTTTGCCTTGATCCACCTTTAAGCCATTCCACCTAGCAAGCACAGTCAAGAAATTTCAACCAAGGCCGGAGGGTTAGCTCAGTGGTTCTGGCGTCTGCCTCACAAACGCAAGGACCTCAGTTCGATCCCCGGTAACCACATATAATGCTGGGCGTGGAGACACGCCCACCAACAATCAACACCGCATACCACAGTGGCGGACGTGGTGGCTCACACCTGTAATCCCAGCACTCGGGAGGCAGAGACAGGAGGATTGCTGAGTTTGCGGCGGCTTGCCTGGGCACCATAGTCAGCTCAGGGCCAGCCTGAACTACAACGCGAGACCCTGTCTCAAAAAAAAAAAAAGAAATTTCAACCAGTCTTCCATGTTACCTTCTCTTTCCACTTGAAGATGGAGTTACTGCAGGGATGGCTGGGTTTCGTTCTCTGCTCAAGTTCTGCTAACACTGACAGCAGTTTGTAGGAGTTTGCTTGCAGAAGGTCTAGTTTCAGATTGTTCTGTGGATACATCATTTGGCCATATGATAAATTTCTAGAAAATCAGGCACAACTAGGTAGAGATGGGGATTATCAGGATGACTTTCAAAATGACAGTGGGGTGTAGAAAAGCACACATTCGCTTCATGTATAGATATACAACAAAAATACTAAAAAGAAAAAACTTGAAAGAAAAATACCCCTCAGAGCAGTTATGAGAAAAGTTTTCATGGCTGAGTATGTCCTCCTCTGTACACTTGCAAATAGGGTGAAGAAGGCTTGTTAGATATATTCCTCAGCATTTTGGGGTAGTGAACAGCCTTATGCAATTTTTAGCTGAGGAACAAGAAAGGAAATAGTAAATGTAGATTACAGAAGGTTCGTTTCCTGTGGCCATGAGGAAGGGTGACTGAGTCATAGCTCAATATTTCAGCAATTGAATCAACACAATAAGATCAAACAGCAATGGATATGGGTTGTTTTGTTTTCCTTTTCCTTTAAAGAGGGAGAATCTTTTTTTAAAATTATTTATTGGTACAATTTATATACATCTCAAAATCACACATAACATCAGGGTATTTGTACCAATATACGACACAAGTTAATTCTCATTTTTACCCATATCCCTACCCACCCACACTTCCCCAAGGAGGGAGAAGCTTATGCAGAAATTTAAGTAAAGCTTTCAAGCCTGAAAATAATATTCTAGGGCATTTGATTCTAAAAATAAAGAGTATTAGCCAGTCACACTGGCACCAACCTATAATCCCAGTACTTAGGAGGCTGAGGTAGGAGGATCATGAGTTCAAGGTAAGTCTGGGCCACATAGCAAGACTCTCAAATAAAAATAAGGAGTGAATTTGAACATAAACTCCTAGTCTCTTTTCATTCTTGCTTTGATTTTGAATTATAAGTTTATAATTACTTCTTTGCTAGCTTTTGTTTAACCAGGGTAAAGCAGCAGAATCTAAACTTCTTCACTATTATTTCTCTTTCCTTGATGCCTCCTCCAGCATGGGGACCCCTGACCCTAATATCCTTGCAAGGGAGATTCACATCTGAGGACAGACTTCCTCCAACAATGGAAAAGTTATCTCACCCTTGGCACAACCTGCTGCACTGCAGGGCAGCCTCACCCAAAACAAAGTCAGGAGCTTTGGTCTCCTCCCACCAGGGCCAGGGTTCAGAGCCTCTGAAAGCCTCACAGGACAAGACTAGTTCTGTCGCATATTCCTTCCGGGATCCAGCAATATCTAACTTAAGTGCCTCTAGTCTCTGCTGCATTTCTGCTATAACGTACGTTGCCAACATTCCTGACTCAAACATGGCATTCCAAAGACCAAGGGATGAAGAGACAGAAAAGAACTTAAATAAAGCAAAGTTTCTAAGAAATCTTCCCTGGGTGACAAGAAATGTCCCAGTACGATTCGTTTCCCTCTACCCACCCCCTTTGATGGTAATGCGTGTGATAAAATCCAGTGCAAGAGCAACCAAAGACATGTGACTCACTAACATCACAATATTCTCATGACTATTTCAGTAAATAGGATTTTCATTGAATTTTGTTTTCTTTTGTGTTGTTTTTTGAGACAGGGTCTCGCTTTGCAGCCCAAGCCTTGAACTCAAGGTGATGTTCCTGCCTCAGCCCCCCGAGTGCTGGGATAGCAGTGTAAACCACTAAGTCCAGCTGCATTGAATTTGTTAACTGAACTTTCCATGCTGTCACAGGAAACATCCTGCCCTCTGTCTTACTGTCTCATGTGGGTTGTAGCCACATGTTCTTACAGCAGGGGTCAGACTTTCTCCCGGGAAAACGTGCAGGCCCCATTTTTCCCATGAAGCATCGGGATTGTTCCACAGTGGCCTCCTAGCTAAAGCGAGCCTGTTGCAGCTGGCTGCTTTCACTGGAGTGTGCGGACATTGCCAGGAGGTTGCTAGCCACCGTCACGAGAAGTAGGCTGGGTAGAAAAAAGGTAAAGAAAGCTGACCCATGTTCCTGTGTCCTTCCAGACACTAATAATTTTCTCTCTTCCTGAATGATTCTTAGATTAACCAAAATCCTCTTTTTGTTTTTCTTTTTTTTTGAGACAGGTTTCGCTTTCTAGTTCAGGCTGCTCCTGAGCTCACTATGTAGCCCAGGCAAGCCTCATACTCAGCAATCCTCCTGCCTCTGCCTCCTGAGTGCTGGGATTACAAACTTGAGCCACCACGTCTAGCACTGTGGTATGTGGTACTGATGGCCATTGGGCGTGAGTCACTATGCCCTGTGTTGTATGTGGTTACCTGAGATCGCCTGAGATCGAACCAGAGATCTTGTGCTTGCTAGGCAGGCACCGGAACCACTGAGCTGTATCTCTGGCCCTTTAATTTTTAATTTCATTCTCATAAGACTTCTATGAGGTAAGTACCAATAGCCTCATTTTAAAGACAAAAAAATAAAACCCAAACAAGTAAAGAAAAACAAAACAAAAACTAAAATTTCCGGGTCCCACAGAGCTGTCTCCAACCACAGGCTTCTGAGATCACAAACACTCTTTGTAACTGGGTTAAAATGCACACAGTTTCATTATAGGATGAATGTATGTGGAGGAATTCTATTTTAGAAACAAACTTTTTCCCAGTGTCCTCCTTTGACAAGACATGAAAGCAAATATTTGTCGGTAGTTGTATTTTTCCAGATTGTTCCAACTTCCCGGCAAGGCACTGGCCCCATAAGCTCATTCTAGGTAGCTCTATGTCACAAGAAAGGAAAGGCAAACAGCAAAGGGACTGGAAAACCAGCATGCTAAAAATAACCCTTTCATCACATGCGCTGTGCAAATATTTACCTCATCCATTAGCGCGGCTGCGTCTTTCTGGCCCTTTTCATCGGAGAAGGAGGAGCTGCCGGAATATGCACTCAGCATTCGTTCCAGGCCTAAAAGAGAAGCCACGCCCTCGGTCACCTCTCACGCTGTCCTAGCAGGACACAGCTGGGCGCTGGTCACCTGCAAGGGGAGCCTGAACCTGAAGCGACACCAGCAGCTTCCGTAAATGGCCGAGGGGCAGGGAGTTCCGTGTGCTGCTGGCGCGAAGCTTTACTAAATGCAAAATGGTAAATGACTGAGGACTCATTTGTCTTCATTCAATGAAATTTGAGAAATACTGCTGCTTAAAGTATCTCAACTGTTATTTTTCTTCAGGATGAGATTTTGAATTCCTTTTAGTTGGCCCAGTCTGGTAGTTCGTAACACTGACACTACGTTAGGCGGTTCCTCGTTTTTCTACTTACATCCCTGAACGTCCTCTGTCCAATGGGGGTTACACGGCAGTGAATTACCATGACGCCCACAAAACCAGCCGTATCAGAATCATCGTGCTCTGAGGCTTTCAGTATCTGCACCTCGGAGCGGCCTCACCCTCTAACGTGCCTACAGTCTTAAGTGAGGGGTTTAGTTTCACTTTGAGTCTGTTTCCACAATTAGTAGAGAGACAAGCTGGACGAGGCGGCGGCGCAGGCCTATATTCCCGGAACTTGAAAGGCTGAGGCAGGAGAACTGCAAGTTCCAGGCCAGCATGGTCTCCACAGGGGTGCAAGGGCAACAGAGCCACAGGGCAAACCCTGCAGGGAGACAGAAAAGGAGGAAGTGAGGGGGGAGAGAGAAAGAGAGAGGGAGAGAGAGGGAGACAGAGAGAGGGAGAGAGAGGGAGAAGGAGGGAGGGAGGGAGAGAAAGAGAAGGAGGGAGAGAGGGAGGGAGGGAGAGAGAGGGAAGAAGAGAGGGAAGAAGAGAGGGAAGGAGAATGAGAGGGAGGGAGAGAAGGAGAGAGAGGGAGGGAAGAAGAGAAGGAGAAAGAGGGAGAGAAGAAGAAGCCAGAGAGAGGGAGAAAGAGAGGGAAGGAGGGAGGGAGAGAAAGAGAGGGAGAGAGAGAGGAAGAGAGGGATGAGGGAGGGAGAGAGAGAGGGAGGGAAAGAGGGAGGAAGGTAGGGAGAGAGTGAGAGAGCAAGGGAGACAGAGAGAGGGAGGGAGGGAGAGAGGAAAAAGAGGAGATGGAGGAGGAAAGGAATGAAAGAATGGAGGACGGAAGGGCCAGCTGAAACTCTGCACTGTATATTCACTATATTTAAAAGCACAAAATTACCTCTTTTCAGCCAACTTCAGAAACACTGTAAAATACATTTTTGGGGGGGTATCAGGGATCAAACTTGGGCCCTTTTTGCTTCCAGAGGAGGCACCACTTGAGCTAAATCCTGGCTCAAAAATACTACATTTCCAAAAATGGTTAGTACAGTACACATATATAGCTCTCATAAATAGGCCCAACTGTCATTTTCTATATTTTGCTTCCTTTTAAAAATTTTCTCCTTCATTTATAACTTAGTTTTGATAATGGTGTTCAAGTGGAATGATCCTTCCCCTGTTCAGACACAATTACACACCTTCCTTGTCTTTGGAGGCTTTTTCAATGTCTCTTTGCAGTCTCGACAATTTTGGTTTTATTAAAGATTTTCGTCTTTCTTTATCCATTGTGTTGTTAGGGTCTTCTTCCTTTAGGAAAAAAAGATGCTTAATAACAAGAAAAAAGGAAGAGTTGCTACTCCCAGTTCCACTGAGACTTTCACTGACTACATTTAATTTTAACTTTACAGAAGAAAAGAATTAAAAGGGCTAGAAATGAGATCAGGCTAATCTTTGGTTTTGCACACATTGTTCTACAACTTGTTCACAACTCGGAGGTATGTGGTTGAGCTCTTCCTTCCTTCCTTCCTTTTCTCTTTCTTTCTCTTTCTTTCTTTCCTTCTTCCTTCCTTCCTTCCTTCCTTCCTTCCTTTCTTTCTTTCTTTCTTTCTTTCTTTCTTTCTTTCTTTCTTTCTTTCTTTCTTTTTCTTTCTTTCTTCCCTTTCTTCCTTTCTTTCAACAGGCTGGCCCTGAGCTCACTATGTAGCTCAGGCAAGCCTCAAACTTAGCAATCCTCCTGCCTCTGCCTCCCAAGTGCTGGGATGACAGGAATGAGCCACCACGCCCAGCTCAGATTTATTTTTTCCTGTAGATTTGGTAGAACTTAGCCAAAATTCTAAGGAACATGGCCCTTATTCTGTTAATGTGTTGGCTGATATGGACATTTTTATAGGAAAAAAGAAGACACTGATTAGCTGTACAGTTTTCCACCTGAAGCCTTATCCTGTTTGTAAGAAACAAAGATATTTTTCCTTGGTAATCCAACCTTTCTTTCCACCCCTACATTCACCCTTGTTTCTGCTTTGAGCAGATATTTTTTACTAGCAGATATTGTTTATTAGTAATAACTGTTCCCCAGGGAGAAAAGAAGACTTCAATGAATAAATGACCATTTGCTGCTGTTGGGGGATCCACAGTCCTGCCTGTCCCTCTCTCTGCTCTCCGATCTCTCATTCCCTGAGCAAGGGTTGGGCGCTGCTGGCTTCAGCTGTGTTTAATCTGACAGGAGGACATGGCCAGTGGGCTGGTTCTTTAGATCAGAGAAGGACAAGGCCATAATCAGAACTTGAAAGTCTTAGCGAAGTCCAGCAGAGGGCCTGGAGAAGAGCTACAGCAATTCTTTCTGCAGATTTTGGTAGCTATTGGTCAGCTCCAAAGGGCTGGGTGTACCTCAGTAGTAGGGCACTTCCCTAGCAGATGTGGAGCCTGGGTTTGACCCAGCACTGCAAAAAAGGTCAGGACAGGACAGGACAGGACAGGACAGGACAGGACAGGACAGGAAAGGAAAGGAAAGGAAAGGAAAGGAAAGGAAAGGAAAGGAAAGGAAAGGAAAGGAAAGGAAAGAGAGAGAGAGAGAGAAAATCTTGAGGATGATGATAGACACCTGTGGTCCCAAGCATCAGAAGGCTGGAGCAGAAGGGTCTCTTGAACCCAGGTAGGTTAAGCAGGACTGTGCAGCACAGCAAGACCCTGTCTCATGTAGATGTTGAAGGAGGAGGAGGAGGTGGAAGAGAGGGATGGGTGGTAAGGGGTGAGGGGAGGATGAAGAGGAGATGAAGACAAGGAGGAGGAAAGGGAAAAGAGGAGGGGGAAAGGAGGAAAAGAATACTACAATTACAACTAACAAAATCTTTGAAGCATGATCCAAAAAGACAAAGATCTACCCCAAGACAGGAGACTAAGATGCCTGGGCTCTCAGGACAATGATTAGTTTCCAGGCAGAATCACCCAAAGGCCTTCAAAATAAGCTCCAGGTAATTGGGACTGAGCTTTCCAAGGGAGGACCCCTTGAAACCCACTGCTAATGACTCCCACGCCTCCCGCGTGCCAGGCCCTTGGGCACTGTCCTCCCCACGTATGGGCCACACGTCCCAATTTGCTTCCAACATGCAGAATAGGAGGAGCCGTGACTTCTGAGGTCAGTTTCCAGCAGACCCTGACTCCTGCCTGGGCTCTCCGGCTGCGCCTCTCCTGCATCACTCATTCTGGGGAACACAGGCTGCCGTGTAGGGAGAGAAGAGTCCCGTGAGTCAAGGAAACGGATCGCCTGACGTCCAGCAGAAACTGGAGGCCTATGAGCCCAGCCATGGACCCACCCGCGTGAACTTGGATGTGGATTCTCTCCCAGCAGAGCCCTGAGATGCCTCCAGTCCTGGCTGATCCTTTGACTGCCCCGCCCCGTTTAGGTAACTTCCCATCATTCCTTACTTACAAAGTAATCCATGAGCAGGAACTCGGATTTGTTTTCTGGAGATTGCTGTGCAGTTTCTTCCACAAGGGCCTGGACATCCTTTTCCACATCCACTTTGCTGATGGCACAGTGAATCTGTGTGTGGCACTGCGATGCCACGGGAAGCAGAACAAAGCTGGTGAGGAGTTCTGCCAGTCCTTACCATGCACACCAGAAACAGAGAAATCCTCATGACTCACTGTGGTCAGGGTTTGGCCAAAAAGAGAAATATGTTGGCTGTACTGGTTTAAGTTGTCACATAAAAGCTGAGTTCTTTCCTTCTCCAGCTCCAGGATGCTCTGAAGAGGATGAAAATGATACGATCAACCATTTGCTCTGCGAGACTGAGGTCACTCATCAGACTCTGACACACCTGGACGGAGCCAGGGCTGGTCTCTACTGGCACACGATGCGGTGGATTTCCGGGACAGAAACGGGTCTTGGGGTCCTTTATCCTACTTTAAGTTGAACTTAACTGAGAAACTTTCTCCAGGGTCTTTTGCCTTAAAAGGTATTTACACAGATGCTGTGGGCTACCTGACGTTCCCAAAGAAGGAGAGAAAAAGAAGAATGCGTTAAGAAGTGTCTGAAATACAGAGAAGGAGAGCGAAGCTCGGAAGAACTCATCTGCACACACTGCAAATGCATCTAGACCCCAAACCCGCTCTGAATCATTCGTGGTGTAGACACGTGTTTGCCTGTGTCTCTTGTCCAAGTGTCTGCAGTCTCTACAGGCCAGAGATCAGACGCACATTCCTGGTTAAGGAGGCTGCTTGGCAGTAGCAGAATGCCAATGTCTGATTGATCTGAAATACTGACCTAAAATTAGACCAAGGGGCGGGGCCCACTTTTTGTTTGTTTTGTAGACCCAAGAGGCACTCACCCGGGGAAGAGCAGCTCCCGGAGGACGGGCTCGTGGGTGTGCAGGGAGATCCCTAGGCCACATGGGGGCAGTGTGAGGCTGCTGCCGAGAGGAAAGTGCCCGGAGGACTTTGGCCTTTGACGGAGATGGCAGGCGTCCAAGACAAAGCTCTCTTCCATCCTGTTTTTATAAGGACAATTTGTCCTTCTATCTGGAGACAGCCAGATTGGTGGTGTTCTATACAAAGTCTAGAGCACTCAGCGACAGTCCACAGTCTCACTGAGAAGGCTTTGGGAAGGTCGGCAGTAGCACAACCTTAAGGGGCAGGCTCTGTCTCAAGATCACTGGAGGGAAGCTGGGCTGGGAGAGGCACAGAACTCCCTGAGTTCCTCGCTCCTTTCCTGCCAGCTGTGCAAGCCTGCAGGGTCCACTTGCCCGGCCCAGTACAATGTCCTGCAACAGCCTTGTGAATTATGTACCATTTTAACCTTTTTTTTTAGAGACATGGTCTTACTGTGTGGTTCACATGGGCCTTGAACTCACTATGTAGCCCAGGCTGGCCCGGAACTCACCGCGATTCTCCTGCCTCCGTCTCCTGTGTGCTGGGATTCAGGTGCACACACGACCATGCCCAGCTTCATTCTGATCATTTTAAGTGTACAGATGCGTGTCTACATACGTTTGCATTGTTGCACAACCAGCAGCAGCAGCCCACCCCAGAACATCTTTCATCTTGTACAACTGACACTCTGTACCCACAAAATAAAACCTGCCCATTTCCAGTCTCTCCTAGGCCATGGCAACCATCATTTCTCTATGAATTCCCCTGCTATCTATATCTCAAATAAGTCATAAAATATTTTCCCCTTAATGTCTGGATTATTTCACCTAGCATGTTTTCAAAGTGCATCCATGCTGTGGCATGTGCCAGAATGTTCTTCCTCTTTAGAGCTCAATGATATTCCATTGCATATGCTGCGTTTTGTTCACCCTCATAATACTCCTTTCAGATGCAAGTAGCGAAAGGTTTGGGGGTGACTGTGAACCCCTACCGCAGCTACATGCAAAGGCAGAGACTGAGCCAGGGTCCTGACCTTTGGATAGGAAGTCTGGAGCTGTGACCCCCACTCCCTGACCACCTTCTTAGGTGCATCAGGAGCTGCACAATGTTACTAAGTCAGCAGGACCAAATGCTTTCCCTTCTCCCAGTAGTCTCTTGACTTTCTCCAAAACCTCAGGCACCAGCCATTGGAATGCAACCATTTGCCCTTCTGTATCTGAAAGCCTCTCCAACACACTGCTTCTTCAAAGGGCAGAGTCAAAACGCTTCATAATAAATAACTGAAACGAATTCTGCTCATTTGTTTGGATCTCAAATGGGACACTCTTCAAAAAAAACCAAGTCTTTATCCTACACAAAAAGATGTAGAAAGCAGCTGTTCCAGTTTACCACCAGGAGCAAAAGACAGGGGAGAAAATGAAATCAAAAGACCAGCTTTCAGAATACATTGTCTCCCTAGGGGCAGCTGTTTCTGACAAGCATTGAGCCAGGAGCATCAATCTGAGCCTAAAATAACCAGCATCCTCTGGTAGAGACAGTAATGTTTAACAGACTTTAATTACATTTCAGGGAAATCATTAAAATGATCTATGTTTGCTTGTGGAAAGAGACAGAAATAAATTCCACTGTGCAAAGGGAAAATCCATATCTCATTTAATGAATTATTGCTTTCTATTATCTTTTTCTTTTTGTATAAGATGAGCGATGGAGGGATAGATAAGACTCTGAAAGACCTCAGACAGTCCTCTTGCGCTTTCGCAACGGTGCGTACAAAAAACTGTCGTCAGAGCGAGGCCACAGGAGACAGTGGAGGAAGCGTCTGTCTGGGACACAAGTGTCATGGTAACCTGGTCTTCATTCTCTCGCTGGTTCTGGGTGTGCCAGGCTTCAGGTGGAGACTACAGAGAGGGTGTGGGGGTGAGGGCTGTGTTTTCATTTAATTTGTTTTCACAAAACTGATGGAAGAACAATCATTGTCTTCGTAAACCAGAGACTCACTATTGAAGTCCTGACCAGCTCTGGAGATGAGCAGGAATCTGCATTTTAACAAATACTTCAGGTGCCTTGAAACATTGTCTGAGTGCCACGAAAGGGCACATGAAGGCTTTCTAAAGTCTTCACAGCTCCCCCACCCGGAGGAGACTTCCATCAACATTCCAGGGTTCTTTGGACTATTGAGCCCACGTGATTTTATCTTTTTATTTTCTATCAAATTATTCAGGTTTGGAATTCTATTTTTTCCACTTAGCCTCACACATGAGCGATTCTCCATGTCATTAGTTTCTGAAACACCATTTTAATTATTTCATAGTAATCATAGTAAATTGCATAGGCAATTTAGTCATTCCTTTTCTGTTAGCCATTTCAGTTGTTTTTTTTCTTTTTAATTTTAATATGTTTTCGACAGAAACCTGTGCGTTGTTTTCAGTGACTTCTTCAAAGCAGATTTGTAGAGAGGAAGTTACCTTTTTTGAAATATGAGTCATAGGAGAGAATTAGGACTAGAATCCTAAGGCAGTAATGGCTAATGTTTCAGAGCTTTTAGTCAAATAGCCTGCAGTGGCACGCGTGCCGTGTCTGTCACTACTGTCTTACAGTATCTAGTATGCATACAAGGTATGATTAAAAACTACAGTGCTTATTTACAAAGTTTCCTACAGTAAAGACATGTTGCCATTAGTCTCCCTTCAAAAATCCCCTGACTTCAAACACCCGATTCCCCCAATTCAATTTTTATTTAAACTTGAACTGAAAATTTTGATCACACCTCATATAGTCTTGTCCTGCTTGATGACTTTCTAATCAATGCCATCTACCTACACAGCGGCCCCCAGGGTCACAGTGGCCCCCAGGGTCACAGTGGCCCCCAGGGTCACAGTGTTCCCTACTGAAATCACACCCATCGTAACTGTAACACAATACAGTGCATTTCACACTTGTAGTGATGCTGGTGCCAACCGATCTACTGCCTTGCCAGTTGTGTAAGAGTACAGTGTGCACAATTCTGTACAGTGTGTAACACGTGATAATAAACAACTATTTATGCATTTATTGTGCCACACTATTTATCACTGCCTTAGAGGGCACAGCTTCTGTTTGTAAAAGCTTGCCACAAAACAGCAGGCCATGTTAAACAAGCCACAGCTTTGTACAGCTCAGGTTACCTCATCTCTTGATTTTACCGAGGGGCCCCGGGAGCGAGTGACCTCTACCACCTAGATCTCTACATGATGCCCACATGATGTGATGGCCTTTGCTGAAACTCTCAGAGTGCAGCACCCTGTTCAGAGACATACAACGAGGCTTCTGTCTACACTGAGTGGTACTAGCCAAGCACTGCCCTTGCTGGAGCTGAGCCAACAGTCACTCAGAAAAGTTCCTTGACTTCTGGTTCAGATGAGGAGAGAAAAGGTTGAGAAAAGGAACATTTTTAAAGCTTTTGACACTCATTGCAAATGACGTGTAAAATAATTCCTTCAGTTAGTGTTATCACTACCAAGTGTTTGAGTTTTGGAAATTTTGGACAGTGCAGCTATTATTTTTTAAAGTATATTGCAGAATATGTCTATCAGTTGAATTGCTTCTTCTTGGAAAGGAGGAAGATAATACGATCATGAAGGAAGAAAGATAATTTTGACATATGGTTTGTGCAACTGATTTCATTGCTTAATGGCCACGTTTCAGACGATATTTCTCAGAGTATCTAGAAACCTGCGTTGAGCATAGTGCAATGAGTGGTCCCTGAAGGAACCGGTAAATCCTGTCTCCTCCCCCTGGACAGCTGGGATCGCATCAGGCACCAATGCCCTAGGCCAAAATAAATTCTCGTATTCAGTCTTTACAGAAGAAGGGTCAGGGTCTGGAGAGAAAATAAAATTGAGAAGCCCCGATGATCACATTCCTCTTCTCATGAAATTCTTTCGGTGAATTCGGCCTGTCTTTGTGAATCTATTACTTCTCCTTATGGACATATACAAAAGATATAGAATGAACAGAGTCACGTGTTGTCGAATGACTTGTTGGGGTTGACTGAATAGATAGCTATAAGCTCAGAAGGCAAAGGTGTCATACTTGACAGAGATGGTCTCCAGCTGGGCCCTCCGGGCTGGGCCCGGCACTCAGCAGGGACAAGGGAGCCTCCGGGCAGCGGGGTTCGTCCCAGGAGCTGAACAGGAGAGGGGTGAGATACTGCCGGCCTCCAGCAACCAGGTAGCAAAGCTCCTGGGTGCAAGAGGGATGAAAGAAAAACCTACTTTTCCTCAAGGAGACAGGTTTCGAACTCTGCTGCATGTGACTTGAATTCTAATAAAACAATAAAAGCAACAAACAAGCTGAAGTCCAAAGGAGATCTTTTAAAAATGTCAGTGAATGTACATCTTGTCACCATCAGGACGATTTTGTAAGGAAAGAGGGATGATTTCCAAGATGCTACAATATAAAAATTAGAACTGATGAAAAAGGAAGGGAAGAAAAGAGTAGGAGGAGCTTAACCTGAGAAAGGGAAACTGACCAAGGAAGAAATGACCTCACCAGAGCCTGTTAGTGAGCGCAGGACCAGCAACTCTGAGCACGCAAAGAAGACCAGCTGCTTGTTAGCTGTGCCCTAGAAGAAGAGGGCTATTGCCCATTGCTGTGGCACAGGGTGGAGGGTGAGGAAGGAAATGCTGAGCTAACATATTTTTCTCATAGTTTTTAAAGGGCTCCTAAAGGTTGGATTGGTAGCTATGCTTTTTCAGAGAAGTCAGCCGTGGGGAAAAGCTACAGTTTCATTAAGTAGTCCTAGGACAGGGTTGGCAAACCTATGGCACGTGTGCCACAGCAGGCTCTTTGTTATCACTGAAAACTCTAAAAGGTTTGCCATCACTCTCCTAGGAAGTAAGGCAAGGTCAGAGCCCAGGTTGCAGAGCTAGCTTTTTTTTTTTTTTCTGAGACAGGGTCTCGCTTTGTAGTTCAGGCTGGCCCTGAGCTCACTGTGGAGCCCAGACAAGCCTCCAACTCAGCAATCCTCCTGCCTCTGCCTCCCAAGTGCTGGGATGACAGGCGTGAGCCACCACGCCCGGCACTGTGGTATGTGGTGTTGACTGTTGGTGGGTTTGAGTCTCCACGCCCAGCATTGTATGTGGTTACCGGGGATCAGACTCAGGACTTTGCGCCTGCAAGGCAGGCGCTGGAACCACTGAGCTAAATCTCTGGCCCAGAACCAGCTTTTAAATGGATGAAATTGGAATTTAAAACCCAGCTTTTCTTTATCCATCTAAGACCTACTCAGCATAAGGCAGGGGAGAACAAGATCTTATGTTCCAGGGTGAAAATGAAAGGTGTTTTTTTCCCCCTTGTTCCTCTCCCTCTTTGACCTAAATTTTCATCTCTTACTTTCTCCTCACTTCTCTAACTCTGCATCTGTCCTTCCTGAACGTGGTTGAACTGCAGGAGATTAAAAACCAGCCTTTTAATTTCGGCTTGTCTTTAGCTTTGCTGTACACCGTTCTACTGGGAGAAAAGCCCAGTGTAGAGGCCGAGGTCAGACCCAGAACCACTTGGGGGAGTTACTTCATCTCACCAGCCTCCAGTTCCTCAGCAGGGGATAAAATCATTATTTTCATGATGTTGGACAGGTACAAAGCACAGGGCACAGGACTGCGCTGAAGAGAGCGCTTACCACCATTACGCACGTCTACTTTCTTTTTCATTTGTATCAGCCTTGAGTTTTTTTTTTTTTAACTTAAAGTATGTGGAGAAAAATAAAACAGCCAGAATTGATAATTAGTTCATTTGGTCATATTTACGTCGACTTGAAAATGGAGACTTAAGCTATTTGTGTACAACTGGGAGAACTTTTGGTCCTGGGTTGGCTGTACTGGCATGCGGCTGTCCGGGCAGTCCTGCTGTCCCCCACCGAGAGCTCCACTCCTGTCCCGCCCGGCAGGGAGCCAGCCAGTGGCTGTAAGTTTACAAACCATACACACAACTCAACAGAGTGTGGGTATGAGTTAAAAATTTTTGAAAACTTAGCGTAG
>PVIC010044715.1:0-14911 GCA_004025085.1 Thryonomys swinderianus
AAAGAACAATGCTTCACCTTCCCGAGCTCTTCCGCATCACCTCTTGCTCAAGCACAATGACCCCATGGTCAGACCCTACTCTGAACTACTCCAAGAAATCCAGGTACTGAATTTATACACTTAGTTTTGTCTTTGCTTATTTTTCCCTCAGTGCCCTACTGGAAGATTCTACTGAATCACATAGGATTTGCAGGCCCCTACTATCTCGGTAAGTAGGAATGACTACTCTGAACTACTCCAAGAAAATTACCAGAAAACATATCAAATTTAAAAGCCATCTGATAAAATACTGACTTCAGGATAAAGGACAAGAATACTTGCCTCCCTATCCTACATTATTCTGCTGATATGATACATGGTACACAACCCAGGGGTAGGCTGTGCACCACCCTTACATCCCACAGCTACCTCCATCTCCTTAGTCTTGGTGTCTTGGTCATTAATTCTCTGTCATCCATTAGCATTAAACAGACACATTCACCACTCAAGCACTGAAATAACTGACTGGCTAGGATATTTTTTAAAGTTGAAGTGCATGTAAATTGAGCCATATTTCATACAGATAAAAATGAGGAAATTCCATCAAGAAATATGAAAAAATTCATTTATTAAATAAACATGACCTGGGAAAGAGCATAAGGCAATTATACAATAGAGTATTTTGATGACACTTGTACTGAAATTCATTTAAGCAGCTTCATAACTTGCCTGAGAAAGCTAGACATTTATTTAATCATTTGTGAAAAGACCAAAAAGGCACTTAACAGCCTCAAAGTCTACCCACTGAACTGCGTTTAGTGCTAACATGACACAAAACACTGTGTTCTGCCTTCGGAGTGCAGACATCACACTTCCCTAAACACACAGAGTTCAAGGCTGATGAAGTCAGAGGATCCTTTCCATGAGGTTAACATTACACAATTCTCCCCCCACCAGTGATTGTTTGGGGGGTACTAACATACAAATATTTTATAATGTTTTAAAAGGAGACACAGAAAACTGCTTCCAGATTAAAGTTATATTATAACCCTTCAGGACATAGCACTTGATTCAATTACGAGCACCATTTCTTATTCCAACATAACAGTATATAAATGCATACTTATGAGACAGTCTCATGATATGGACGTCAGCTCTGTTTAAACAAGAGTTTTCAAAATGTTTAGAGAAAAGGCAGATCTACCTCTGCCATTTTTCAAATGTTAAATGTAACTCTGACACATCAAGAGCTGTGCTACTTTCTGAAACACAAGCGGACAGCACAAGTCCTCCTCGCCAGCCCACAGTAGCCCAGGGGGCAGCCTTAGAATCACCGCTTCTGAGAAACAGAGCTTGGCCCGCCTGAGAAGCAGGATCCTGACATCCGCCGAGTTCCCACCATTGAGAGATCACGGGCGGTGCCTGCTGCCGTGGGCATTTACCTGGGACTCCTGCAGCAGGCAAGGGACTTGCTGCCTCTGTTCCCAACAGAACTGAGCCCAAAAGACTTCTATTTTCCACGTTAAGACTCTCGTCAAGTACATCCCACCAGGAACTCCGAGAGACTGAATGCGTGCACGCTCAGTCTATCTACACACAGGTACATTTCGTCTTCACGAGCCTCACTATTCAGTCACTCTGGGACTGTGTGACAATTCAAATACAAAAGGACGTATAAAAACGTCAGTGTCTTAAACTTATCAAATCCTAACGGCGTGTCACTCAAGCCCTTCTCTTCAAATGACAGCCACATCACACTACTTGGGAAAACGCTGCTTACCTTCCATCGGGGTTTGCAGTCTTTTGGCCTCCAGTGACCTCCCGGCTCGATCTCTCTGTCCCTGGCGAAGAGCCGGTGCACGTGGTCAAGGCTGACCTCGCTGACGTTGACGCTGAGGAGGCCCCCTGCAAGGCAGAGAAGGGAAGGGCTGTTTAGCGCCCCCAGGCGGACGCAGGGCAGACAGAGGTGTAAACACTCAGTTCAGGAGGGTGGCACCACTGGACACCACACACTTAGTAATGCGTCTCACTGTTACATAAAAATTACGGGAACTGCATTTGGAAAACCTGCCAAAGAAAATCCAGCTCCTTAACCTACTGTTTTTCAGTAATATACTAGATATTTAGCTTTTTCTGGGAAAATGTCTACATGTCATTACAGCATAGTGTGTCACAAGAATTTAACAACTAATTCGAGGACATTAAAACTACTTTTAACTTCAACCCCTTCCACACAGCGCAGGTGAGGGCACAGTGTACAGAGATGGCGAGGAGTCAGGCTGACTTCGAGATGAATCCTGGCTCCAACGTGGGAAATTATTTAAGTTCACTCTGCCCTGGCTTTTTCCTTATAAGCGTACTGCACCATCATGTCTGCCTCTCTCCCACAGAGGCTGCGTCCACTCCACAAAACAGCCCCTGTATTTCCAAGATCCCAAGCCACAGATTCAACCAATCTCAGATCAAAAATAGAAGAAAAAAAAGAATTGCATCTGAATTGATCCTGCACAGACTTCTTTCTTATCATTATTCCTGAAACAATGCAGGCTGGATGTGGTGGCTCACCCCTATAATCTCAGCACCTGGGAGGCTGAGGCAGGAGGACTGCCATGAGTTCAAGACCAACCTGGGCTCCGTAGTGAGGTTAAGGCCCACTTGAACCACATAGTGAGGCTTTGTCTCAAAAAACAAAATAATACAATATGACAATTATTTACTTAGTACTTACATATTACCAGGGGCATACATAATCTATGACTTAAAATATACAGGAAGGTTATGTAGATTATATGCAATACTCAGAGTACTTTTTATAAGGGGCTTGAGCACCCATGGATTTGGTATCCTGAATCCAATCGCCACTCATAGTGAGAAGGGTCAAGAATGGTGCCAGGCACCAGCAACACCAAATGAGCAGAGCTACTGTGACTATTGTTTGTTTTTTCCTACTGAGGGTTGGGCTCAGTAACACACCCATTCATGCTAGGGTGTGCTGTGTGCTCTACCGCCGAGCTGAACCACCAGCTACTGCACTACTGAAGAGTTTACTTGTACACACACCGCATTCCCTTGGAGCACCGGCCCTGTACCAGGCCATGTGGTACACACAGGACTTCTAAGGCGGTCCTAGCCTACCAGGCATCACCCTCCAAATGTAGAAGTACTATACGTCTCACCGAAGGTAGTTTTACCAATTGTTTCACTAACATGTGCCTCTGAAATGGAATGAATCATGCCCGGTCAAAAGTGACTTAGGAGTCAGGGAGCCACCTCTTCACCCCCCATTACAACAGCTGGTGATCACGCAGGTCCTGCAGTGTCTCCAGCGGCGGTGAGCACAGCGACGCCACAGCCCGCCACTCAGAGCCCAGGAGCCCGTCACCTGCTGGTGTCCGGAGAGACACTGTGCAAACCGCTCTGCGACGCCCGCCAGCCGCGCCCTCAAACCTCTGCATCTCGTAAACATAAGCCAAGCGATGTCGAGGTTTCCCATGTCAAGTTCTCCGAGCCTTTTACGCCCATCATTTGTACAGAGAGAACACTCAGAGAGCCCCTCCCTCCCGCTACCCTACGTTCCCCCAGGTTCCCCAGGGGCCCCTTCCTAGCTCGGGTCACCCTGACCACGCACAGCATCCGAACCGCACTGGGTCCTGAGGCAGCTGTTTGCCTAAGCCAGGATAAAAGGTGCGGTCTTCTAATGTCTGCCATTAAAGCGACACACCGTTCTCTATAACCGGATACCCACCCTTCATGTGACCAGATTTACAAACTAACCTTAGAAAGGGCAAATTACCTAGCAGAATGAGAGACCCATGCGCTCTGAAAAGCTACGTCACACGTACTACTGGTCAGTCAGCACAAGCCCAGGGAAGCTAGCACTGTGAACAAAATCCACGCAAATCAATACGGTCCACTGAGTAGTACGCACGATTACTAAGAATAATAATTAGGCTAAACCACAAGCAATTCATGTGAGTACATGCAGGTGGTATTCTTTATGTGGTATTCAACTCAGTTTCTTGTCTTTTTAGCTTCAGCAGCGGTAACGATCCTTACTGCCAGCAGCTCCGCCCTTCTCACCGGCAGGTTACGCCCCGTCTCCAGTGCGCTTGCGCCAGCCCTTGAAGCAGCAGCCCTTTCGCCTTCTGCTCAGACTTCCCAAGCCCTCACGCTGACCCCCGAGCGACCCCCGTTCACCTTCCTCCCGAGGGCTTCCCGGACCACCCCTCGGACTCTGAGCACCTCTCCTATGTGCCCACCGCTCTCCGCCCTAAGAACTTGCTGGCTAAAGGCCAAAGATGACCCTGAGGCCTGAGTTGTCCTACGCGTGGTAACAAGAACGTCCCTCCACTGGAGGGCAGGGGAAGAAAACAGGCTTCCTAGGCCGGCCCTGCCCTGCCCCCACGAGGAGCAGTGAAAATGCGATCAGAGGACACCTGCTCCCAAACCAAGGCCATATTTTTACACATTCAGCGTCCCCCTCAGTTTCACTCAAGTGCTTTAATGAAGCATTTGAAAGTCACCAGCTACAGATGAAAGGAGGAGAGTGTGCAAGCTCTTCACTCCGGAAGTGAGGCCAGCCCACGCCCCGGAGCCCACTGAGAGCGCAATGACACCGTCAGAGCTGGCCAGCGTAACTCGGGACCGAGTGCCTTCGGATGGCTATGCCCGGAGGCCCCGGGGAAAACCTGGCAGAATATACAGCAGCAGGCTCGCCACCGCCAGGGGCAAGTGCTTCCCTCCGCTAGAGAGTCGGAGGTCAAAAAATAGGTGCACTGAGTGAAATTCACTTGCTCAGGCATCAGTCAGAAAACAAATGCCAACACGAACTCAGCAGACTGAGCTTTACATCTGGGGCAGTCAGGAAGAGGCCTGGAGAGAGGAGGCCGACGCAGCCCTCTGTCGGCGTGGCGGCTGAGCCAGTGCTCCCAGGAGAGAATGACAACAGCTCGCGGCTTCCGTACATTTACCGGGGTTTCCTCGAGGTGCACTTGCAAGATGGGCAGCACTGTCTCCCAGCTCCAGAAGCTGGGCTGCAAGAGGCCTGGAGCCTGTCGGATACGCTGGGCCCAAAGGGCTGCTTTACTGTGGTGTGGATTATTATGTATCATACGATGTGATTCAGGTCATTCTTTAATTAAAATGGAACTCTGCAAATGACAAGTCCTCAATCTAGATGAGTAACCTGCACGCCTTACACTCCCCTCGCTTACCACTCAGGTCCAGGGCAAGCCTGCAGCGCACAGGCACTTCTCCACAGATCGATGATCGTCCCTCTCCCCACCTCTGCTCTGTACCTGGGCAGAGCTGAGGCCGAACAGGAATGAGTCACCCTGTCCTCGGTTACCTACTGTCCCCGCTGAAGCCAACCCCTGACACCACCTATTTCAAATGCTTTCCTTAAGGCCTCAGTTTCTGGAATGTCACAACCTCTGTTTAACAAATGATTTCTTGCTTGGCCATTCTTCGAGTGACCAAAATGAGCATTCTGGATGGCGGAGAGACAGTCAGCACAGTGCCGGGCACAGCACAAGGGGAGGGGCGGGTAGGGCAGCCAAGCTGTCCGTGTCCACTCCTGCCTGCCCTGCTCCTCCCTGGGCTGCACCCCTGCACCCCCCGGAGCTCCCTGGGCAGAAGGGGCCCCCGAGTGAGCGCTCTCTCCCCACGCTGCGGCTCGCACTACCTCTCCTCCTGGCTCTGCTGCTCTTAAACAACCAGCTGTAACCTCCAGTTGAGTCCCTGCCCGTGGCCCTGCCTTGGAACCCACCAGGGAAGCCCCCGCCAGCTCCAGGGCCTCAGACTCCATCAGACTCCTCCAAAGTGGAGTTTTATTGATAAGTCAAAGGCATAACCCATAACCATGTATTTCCATACTCTGCCCATCTTTTATCATGCTGATGTAAGTTTAGAGCCTACAATAAGGGCACTTAACAGACTTCTCTCTTGTTCCCAAAAAGCCACTATAATGTTTCTACAAAGAAAATAATTTCTGGGCCAGAGATTTAGCTCAGTGGTTCTGGCATGCACCTAGCAAGCACAAGGTCCCTGGTTCGATCCCCAGTAACCCCATACAACAATACCACAACCACCAATCAGTACCACTCATCACAAGGCTGGGCACGGTGGCTCACGCCTATAATCCCAGCACTCGGGAGGCAGAGACAGGAGGGTTGCTGAGTTCAAGGTTTGCCTGGACTACATAGTGAGCTCAGGGCCAGCCTGGACTACAAAGCGAGACCC
Source organism: Thryonomys swinderianus (assembly GCA_004025085.1). NCBI lineage: Eukaryota > Metazoa > Chordata > Mammalia > Rodentia > Thryonomyidae > Thryonomys > Thryonomys swinderianus. The sequence goes on from PVIC010044715.1 coordinate 6,220, forward strand.
TGTCTCAAAAAAAAGAAAAAAAAAAAGAAAGAAAGAGAGAAAATAATTACTCAACTATTTCTCCTGCCTTTTCAAAGGTGTTCTCCTGAGCCGTTGGGCACAGTTCCATACACTGCACCTCAGTGTTACTTCTCCAATACCACCCCACCCCATTCTCCACGTCAGGAAAACAGTGCCCATCCACCTACACTGTGCCAAGCAGCAGAGGCTCAGGTTCCTGGCTCTGTCCCCTTGAAGGCATAAAAGAGGGAATCTGCCAACACAGCCCAGCTTTACAGGGCTCATCTGCTTCCTCCTTTCCTGAGGTCACGGCCCTGCAGACACAATTCCCCACGCACAGTGCCGCCCCAGCTTGTACCCCATCAGGCCCTGGCACAGGATCGCTGTCGACCCTGACACTGTACCCCTTCCAGAGCCCCTCGGCCTGGGAAACCCCTCTGCAGCCCCAGGAGACGGTGCTCTGCTCTCTTCGCTTCCCTTTCTCTGGCCTCCTAAAAAAGGGCTTTGCTAATGTGGGTGACACGGGCGTTTAAGTTTTCCGGCCCATCACCAGCGTCTCTGTTTTAGATGTCCATGGGTCATGTTGGCGGCCACCGGCTCTACTAGGACCTGAATAGCTGCTTGAGCTGTCCACCGAGTCCTGCCTCCCAGAGGCAGCAGCTACACAGCACTGTCCCAGGCCCTCTACCAGAAAAAGCGGCCATGGTCCAGGTCAGCAGGGAGCCGCATGAGGAGGAGCCGTGCAGCGCAGGTCTCGCGAGAGGGGGCCCAGGCGCGCGGTGCACCCGCAGGAGCCACAGAAGCCCCCGGGACGGGAGGGTGGGACTGTCCGCAGGAGGGCCTGGCAGGCAACACTTTTGAGCAGTTTAATTAGTGCTCGTGAAGCACTCATTAAGAAAATGTTAACTAAATCAAGGACAGAGATTTTCTGAAAGTATAAATCTTTGAATATGCAAATTATAAAAATGAAATTACTATAATCAATATTTCAACAAAACATTACCCACTGGCTTCAGTACTGCGCAGATGAAAACACTCATTTCTAGAAAAACAAGGCTGCAAAAACAAAGTTATGGCAAACATATGGCCATAAAGAAACCTGAGAACGTGTTGTTTTCATACCAGTACTCAGGCCTTGGGTTAGATGAGCAAACCAGAAATATAGGGATTGGGTCCACGGGTGATAAACACTGGCCCGGCACTTCTGTTCTGAAGCCATGATGAGATCCACTACCCCCTACTCTCCAGTCCCAAATGGAGCCGATGACCCCACACCGATGACCACCCACACAGCATGTCTCAGAAGGACTGAACGCAACTTTTCAGTGCCGCCTGGGATTCACTGATCCCACAGCCCAGAAGCCAGTGCGGTTCTGCGAGACCACGCGTGGGATTATGATGCAACCTCGGGCATGGAAGCCACACCCCTGACTGATAGACAGATGTGTCTTTTTTGTGATTATAGAGATAAACCAAAAAGAATAATCCAACAGGTATGATGGAAAAAGACTAACATTCTCAATAAAGAAAAGTCATGTAAAGATATAAAAGGTACACGTTCATACTAAGGCATAAACAATCTAAAAAGATGTTCATATCCTCACATAAAAATAAAGATAAAATTTTACTATAGAAAGTCCTCTTTAAATAGGAGAAGGACCTCGCCAAAACAATACTCATGGTGGCTTCTAAGTATTGAGAGTCTAGTGATGTTATTTTAAAAATAATTATTTTTGAACATAATGAGGGGAAAGAATTAATATGATTCTGAAAGAAAGTAGAGCATGCATATAAGGGGTGGGGGGTTGATGGTGAGTAGGGACATGGGTAAAAATGAGAATTAACTGGTGTCATATACTGGTACAAATTCCCCAATGTTGTGTGTGATTGTGAGCTGTATGTAAAATGTACCAATAAAGAATTCATTTTTTAAAAATTATTATTATTATTATTATGTTTAAAAAAATGTTTACAGTACCTGGGCCACTACCACATATTACATGCAAAAGCTAAGAATAAAATAGACTAGGAAATATAACATTTGTATGGCCTTCAGGTAAGAAAAGCTTAGACAAAAAGAGCAAAAGCCTTAAATAAATTGACTGATACAACTGAAAAAGCATAATTTTACAATTTTAAAATAAAAGACTTCATAAACAAAATAAAAATCTAAGACCAGGATTGTTAAAAGATACTTCACCATTAGCAAGCAATGGCTCACTTCAGGAAGAGAAAGAATCCTTTCAATACAACATCTAATAACCAATGAGGAAGTGATAGAGCCTATTACCAACCAGTGGCAGGAGAGAAAATTTTAAAATACAGACAAGAAAAATTACTCAAATCCGCGGGTAATGGAGAAAGTGAAAACTTAAACAAAAAGATACCAATTGCTATCTTATTAGATTAGCCAAAATAAAAAAGTCCATCAAAGTCCAAGTGGCATACTATGGGGACATAAATTGACATAGCTGTCCAGGAAAACAGTTGGGATAATCCAGAAAAACTGAGTCAGCCTATCCAGAAATTCCAAACTTAAGGTATAAACCCTCAAGTACACACATGCACATACACATGTATGCACAGGAAAATCTGTATGGCATTGTTCTTAATAGCAAAAAAAAAATCTAATATCAAAAAAGTGGCAACAACCTAACTATCCATCAGCTGGGAAAAGGGTAAATGAAATGGAGTACATTTACAGAAAGTCATATTCTGTAACAGTTATGGGAAATAAATTATAAGCTACAACACAGGTAGTTCTCAAGACAATTAAAATCAAGGCATAATGGAATGTAATTTATAAGAACATTTATATAAATTCTTAAAACCTCTGAAACTACACTTTTTCTACATATCTCTGCATCTACTTATATAAAAATAATTTGAAAATTGCCTACATTACATTGGCCATAAAGGTTTGATTATTTCTGCAAAAAATGATGGGAAACTACATTGCAGGTAGTGGTCAAAAGGATCTTAGTTGAACTTGTGATGTGTTAATATATACTCTCTTAAAAGTAGTTTTAAAAGAATTTGGAAGAAGCCAAAATATCTGGGTGGGGGGTATATTTGTCAGTTTTTTTCTTGTCTATCCTCAGTTTTTCCTCATCCCATTCCAAAGAAAATCCTTACAACCCCATTTAAAAAAAAAAATCAAATAACATGCTATATGAGCAATAGCAGCCTCAGTAATGATCTGATCCCAATGTGCTAACCATGCAGTTTTTATTCTTTTCTTACAATACAAGGAAATAGTTTAGTCAAAATTAGTTTCTACTTACGCATGTAAGGCAGTTTTTCTGGGCAAGGGAGGTATGGTAAGTATGTGAAGTTTTCTGGAAGATATGTTGTTGTTTGGACAGGATAATCACTCGAATTATTGCCTTCCGGGTAATCTTGAAGGAAGAGAAGAAAATTACAACCAAAGTATGGCCTTTCATTTTACCTCTATGTGAAATATGTGTCTCCGCGGAGCCTGTAAGATACAATCTCCAGAAGTACTTCAAAGCAATTATCTCGAAAGAACTAGAGAAAAGCAAACCTGATTTTGCAGGTGAGCTTGGAGAGCACTGCCCGCCGGCACAGTAGACAAACACAGCACCCTCCTCGGCAGCCTCCGAAGGAAGAACACAGGCTCCCACCCCTCAGCGGACCAGATAAAGGAAGTCATTCCAGGCGGGCTGAGGGTAGTACGTCCTCTGTCCTCCATGGTGACAAGTTGCAATTTACCCACTTGACTTATTTCACACAGCCTCTTCTAGACCTTCAAATTAGTTATTTTCATCCTGCTGGCTATCGTCCCCGGGAGTCCTCGACTTATGATCACATGATGCCATGTTCTTTAGAGCCCCTGAGTTATACGTCACAGGTAGGGCAGTGGTTCACAGAACCAAAGACAAATGCCTGCTCAAGTGTGTACTAGCTTTCAGGAAGAGCAGTGCACTGTTTCTCATCTATGCCCACCTGCTACTGTTTCACAAGCCTCTAAAAATCTAAATAATCTTTGAACCTAAAAAATACTCAGCAGGTGGTAGCAGTGAATGGCTGATTTGGACACAAGCACCTGCCTCAACATGAGCCTTAGTATTTCTGGACAGAAAATCAAAGAAATCACATTTCGGCCCCTTCCAGTATACAGCAAGTTCTGAAATGAGTATCTGAGCAACACACGTGCCTTTTCCCTCATACAGAGGAAGCTGGCTAAGAGAACGCAGGAAGAGATAAGACACAAGGCAGATGATTAAACTGCAGTCTGCTGTCCCGGACCTGCCCGTGCACCTCAGAAATGAAACTCTAGTGACACTTGAAAAGAGCGTGGTGCTATTATTGCCATCATCAGTAATCAGCTCCAGTGAGAGACAGTGCAAAAGCTAAACCCTCTGATTCATGGGGAAACGGCAGAAGTGTGGGAGAAGGGCCAAAGCAAAGCCCCTCCCGCCTCTGCGCAACACAAACATCCCACGGACATCCATTCCTCAGTCCTCAAAACAAACTGGGACATTCCCCCATGATGTCTGGTGACAAAACGGCTGGAGAGACCATTTTTTTATTCTAGTGCTAAGTGACTAAATTTTTCAAAAAGAACACATTCACTACTTTTACCAGTTTTAAAGAACAAAAAAAAAAAAATTTAGAAACACCTTAAAGACATGCTAAAGAGCATATTTACTTCCTCTGAATCCAAAGTTATAGAGCTAAACGTGTTATTTTTGGCCACATCAATATAAATAACCCTACAGAGCTCAACTTGCTATGAGCGCTATGAAAATGCCTCCACGCGGCCAAGCCTTCCCCAGTGCTGTTCACTCGCACATCACCTCAGTGTACGACGGGGTAAGTCTGCCACAGTCTGCCTCTTTTAACTATAATCAGATTATCTTTTATTTCTCACATCTAATAAAGCCCCTACGGCAGAGAAAACTGCAAATAAACAGTTTGCAACTGATAATAAAGCCAATGAGTTAAGCTTTTGGAGACTTACTATCATAAAAGCCACAAAATCATTACTCCTACCAAAAAGGCGAAATGAGCAACATTCATCAAGTATAACCACTGTTTGCTAAGTCAGGCATAGTTTTAGAAGGCTGTGTGTGCCAGACCATTTGTGAGGTCGCCTCAAGAGCCGTCAAGAGGTAGACATTATTTCATCTAATGAATGGATGAGAACAAAATAAGTCCTGGGCCCGCTTCCTGTTTTCTTCCCTTCCAGAGCCACAGCCAGGGAAAAGGGAGCCAGGAATGAACAGGGCAGCACAGGTCTCCCCAGCTCTCGCTGGACCTCATCATTCAGGAGAAAGAAGAATTAGGACCAAAGCTCACACCAACGGCTCTATCTTTTCTTGCCAAAGGACATGTTCAGCTGGGTGGTAGAAACCCTGACATCTCTGTTCTGTTACTACTAACTTGTCCTGTCAGACAAGCAGCGCCTGAGGGCCTCATTTTATATATCCATCAAATAAGAAAGTGTCCTGGGTTATTTATATCAACCTACTGACTAACACTGCATGATCTTTATCATCTGTTTCAGTAATTAATAGACACAGCCTGTCTTCCTAATCCTACTTGCTCTGCAGGCTACAAAGAAAGGTGTTTGGTTATGAGAGGACATGACTTCTGCACAAAGGTACTATTACCTGCTTACATCCGATGCTGCGTGAAGTCAGGCAGGGCATGCCTGACTTCTGACATCAAACACACTTGGAAACACCATGACTGCTTATCTAACCCTTACTGTTAAATTTTAAGTAAGTTACTATGTATTTATTAATTCTCCTCTATTGTGTTAATTAGTTCTTTGTACGTGTTGTTGGCCATTTTTTTCCTTTTTGGCAAATTACGTATCTGTACAAGTCTGTGCAGAAATAACTACCTGGATTATAAATAGCTGTTTGTGTTTCCATCTCTCCCAGAAGCCTGGTGAGATCCTAAAAAAAAAAAGACTGTTTTCCTTAATGTCGTGTCTCCCCTGCACAGATAACACAAAACCTATAGTAATTGTTCAATAAATGCGGACTGGCGGGACCTGGCGGCACCCCGGAGTTGCTGCCTCACACTCCATTTCCCTCTCTGCTGCGGTGACAGAGGCCCAGTTTCACCCAGGGGACGATACTTCACTCCCAGAGCTCTCCAGGCAGCGAGGTTCCGACAAGAGGGATGTATGAAGAAATCCCGCGTGGGACCTTCCGGAAAGCTCCTTCACAGCAGGTACCCTGTTGGCTCTTCCCCTTCGCTCCCTCCTCTCTGCAGACAAGCTCAGACACGCAGACAGCCCTGCCACCTCTGGAGGCCCAGCTCACCGTCAGGCAGCACAGCGGAACGGGGATGGAGAGCACATGGCACGTACTGTAAGAAGCCTCCACAGCAGCCACAGACAGCAGCCTGCGCAAGAGAAGAGGCAGCCCCAAGAGGGTAAGGAGCAACCTTCAGCCGCCTGGTAAAACCAAACCCAACTCCTAAATGATGCCGTAACAGCCTGTCTCCTGAGAGTAGTTTCCCCATCAGTAAATTAACCACGTGAGACGTTTTCAAAGGTTCACAAAAGTAACCACGCTCTAATCAAAGCAGGTACTGGCTACCGCGTCTTTACTGACTTACTGTTTTGCAGGTTGCTGAGTGGAAGGTAGTTTGCCTCAAGCAATCATTTCTCCTAAACTACTCAATTCTACAAATAAAATTTACATACAAATATTTAGTCATACAAATACAGTAGACAAAAGATAGTATTTCTTTTCAACTGAATGTTTTTTTTAATTGAAACCAAGACCTGTATACTCAGCTATATCCCCACTCATCACCCACCCCCTGTTTAAATTTTAAGTCACCAAGTCACTAGGTGACCCAAGCTGGCCTCCAACTTGAGATCCTCCTGTCTCAGCCTCCCTGAGGGCTGGAATTGCCAGCATGCACCTCCATGTCTATCTGAAGGGGCTTTTAATGAACACTTTCACAATCAAAATACTCAACAACCCAACACAGTCAAAACAAAGTTTTTAAAACATTTAAACTTCTCCTAAATTTGACCTATTCAAAAGATTAATGCAGATCAGTTAATGAGACTTTTACTATATTATTAAAGTGTCAACTATGTTGACAGTCTTCATAAAAGAAGTTAAGGTTAAAAGATTAAAGGAAAACAAGAATGTTTTGATTTGTGGCATCCTAAACAAATTAGGCAAATGACTAGGATAAACTTTGTAATAGCATGTGTGACATTAAATTGCAAATCAGTATCTTACGGCCTTGAATCTTTTAGAGAGGCCTGAAACTGCTACCATCTTTACATACTTTTTAAAAATACCCATGGCAAGGAGGCAGGGAACAGACAGAATGAGACTGTGAGTAAAGGTTTATGGTGACACAAAGAAATGTCACAGATCTTTTAACTGTTTAAAATGACAATCTGGGACTTCCAGGAAGACGGTGGAGCAGCCAATCAGCCTCTCTGAGTTGAAATCCAGACACTGCAATACAACAAGTCGAGGAAAAAAGAACGAAGAAGGTGGATCCCTGGGACCCAGGAAGGGTCCGAAGGGAGAACGAGAGTCCACAGGCAAAGTGAAGAGACAGACTTCTATGCAGGAAAAGGAGGCGGCCAACTGCACCTTCTCCTCCCTGACTCCTGGCCTGAAGCGCAAGAGAAGAGGCTCAAACCCGCAGACACAGTGAGGATGAGTGACCCTCGCAGGCTCCGGGGAGGGAGCACCAGGAGCACAGAGCGGTGGATGCCGTGAGCTGCAACAGCTCGTGAGTGACCGCAGTGCAAGCATCTCCCGGAGAGGATGCGGGCTCAGACGCCACTTTAGGGAGTGGCCAACTGAATCCAGGACTCACAGCAGGCGTGGGCTGGCTTCGTCTCAGGGCTCCCACAGGCGACATCCAGGGTCAGGGCACAACGGTCAGGCCAGCAGAAGATGCCCAGTGTGTGTAGGCTAAAGAACTCGGACCCCAACCCCACAACCAGAGAGAAGGACCAGAGTCTGCACCCCACTCTAATACTGCTGCAGCCTGCTCAGCTCTTCCAGCACAGATCTGAGTTCTGCCTGCCTCCTTTGTCTACCAGTGACAGCCTTTCTCCTGAATTAGGCACTACCACCAAACTGTAGACCCTAGAAGATAACCACAGGCTTCAAATCACAGAGAAATCACTTTTGTTTTTTTAAAAATTCGTGAGGTTACTCCAGGCATGGTGGCTCACGCCTGTAATCCCAGCACTCGGGAGGCAGAGACAGGAGGATTGCTGGGTTCAAGGCTTGCCTGGGCTACATAGTGAGCTCAGGGCCAGCCTGAACTACAAAGTGAGATGCTGTCTCAAAAAAAAAAAAAAGGGCTGGAGGGTTAGCTCAGTGGTTCCAGCGCCCGCCTCGCAAGCGCAAGGTCCTGAGTTTGATCCCCGGTAACCACATAACAATGCTGGGCATGGAGACTCACACCCACCAGCAATCAATACCACATACCACAGTGCCAGGCGTGGTGGCTCACGCTTGTCATCCCAGCACTTGGGAGGCAGAGGCAGGAGGATTACTGAGTTCGAGGCTTCCCTGGGCTACATAGTGAGCTGAGGGCCAGCCTAAACTACAAAGCGAGACCCTGTCTCAAAAAAAAAAAGGGGGGGGGGGGGCCGGGGACAAAATACTTTAATTCCTGCAATTAGGAATGAAAAGTGTGAAATCAGAACAGATCCTACAGAAAT
>PVIC010044716.1:0-14860 GCA_004025085.1 Thryonomys swinderianus
AACTACAAAGCGAGACCCTGTCTCAAAAAAAAAAAAAAAATTAAACAGGGCCGGAGGGTTAGCTCAGTGGTTCCAGCGCCTGCCTCGCAAGCACAAGGTCCTGAGTTCGATCCCAGGTAACCACATACAATGCTGGGCGTGGAGACACTCACACCCACCAGCAATCAACCAGCAATCAGCACCATATACCACTGTGCTGGGCGTGGTGGCTCATGCCTGTCATCCCAGCACTCGGGAGGCAGAGACAGGAGGATTGCTGAGTTTGAGGCTTGCCTGGGCTACGGAGTGAGTTCATAGCCAGCCTGAACTACGAAAGTGAGACCCTGCCTCAAAAAACAATAAATAAAATAAATAAATAAAAAATAAAAAATTAAACAAACTAGGACTGGGGATTTAGCTCAGTGGTTCCGGTATCTGCCTGGCAAGCGCAAGGTCCCAAATTCAATCCTGATACCACACACCACAATGCCAGGCGTGGTGGCTCACGCCTGTCATCCCAGCACTCGGGGGGCAGAGGCAGGAGGACTGCTGCAAGTTCAAGGCCAGCCTGGGCTACATAGCGAGCTCAGCGCCAGCCTGAACTACAAAGCAAAACCCTGTCTCAAAGAGACTAAATTAATAAATAAACAAAGTATAAGACACATGGAGAAAACAAAAACCCAGGCACATTATTTAGACTGCTTGGAATGTAAGACACAAAATATCTAAAAAGACAGGAAAATTACATACAGAGGAACAAAGACAAGAAGCAGCTAACCTTTCACCCCACACACCGCAAGCTAAGGAAAGAGAATAGCAATGCTTTTAAGGTATTCACAGGAGGAGCACTTCCCGGCCTAAACCCTTCACCCGCTCACAGTAAGTATCACTGACTCTAAGTATCTTTTAGATAAAGACAACATTTTTTCCAAGCAAATTAAAGCTGATTTAATTTATAACTAGCAGAGCAAAAATGCACGGCACGTTTAAAGAAAGCCCTTACAGCACAAAGAAAATTATAGCAGATCTGAGTTTATACACACTCAGATAAAAAGCAATAAAATAGCATTTATACAAGAAACTATACAATGCTTTTTATTATCAAAATAGTTTTCCAATAGCTATTTTCAACAATAATAATAGTACATTGAGAGGACTGTAGCATGTGTAGAAGTAAAACGTGTGCCAACCACGGCACAGAGACACCAAGGAGAGGAACCGAAGATCCGCAGATCGCTGTGAGGTCTCCAGAGAAGAAGAGACATAATACGGCTTGAAGGTGAGCAGCCATTAAGCATGCACAGTGCAGAGCCACGGGTAATAAAATAACAGAAAAGGTAAGATGAAATCATTAAAGGACTAAACTAGAAGAGTAAGGGCGGGAGGAGACGAGACAGAACCAATAATAAAAACAGAAAGACGGCAGATCTCAAAGAAGCCACATCGACAACCACAAAAGTGGGTAAATTCCCTAGACTCTGGAGGAGGCGCCATTCGCTGCAATTGAAATTAGAGAGCAAGGGGGCCGGAGGGTTAGCTCAGTGGTTCTGGCGCCTGCCTCGCAAGCGCAAGGTCCTGAGTTCGATCCCCGGTAACCACATATAATGCTGGGCGTGGTGGCTCACGCCTGTCATCCCAGCACTCGGGAGGCAGAGACGGGAGGATTGCTGAGTTCGCGGCGGCTTGCCTGGGCACCATAGTGAGCTCAGGGCCAGCCTGAACTACAAAAGCAAGACCCTGTCTCAAAAAAAAAAAAAAAAAAAGAAATTAGAGAGCAAGACCTGCCGTAGGGAACCTGAAAGAAGCCTACGTCCAGCACAGGCACAGGGAGCAAGGTGGGCCGTGCTCCCCGCCGGCAGCCCGGGGACGCGCGGGGGCTCCCGAGGCCGGGACACCGTCAGCAGCGTCCCCTCCCCGCTGGGAGAGTCGCGGAGAAGGCTGATGGCGGCACCAGAAACAAGTGCAGAAACTAGCGGAACTACAAGAGGAGACGGGCCCACCCGCACCCGCAAACTCCCACCGGCCTGTGACACGACGCTGCAGGCGATGGAGGCGGCAGCCCCGGGGGCGCTTGTACCTGCTCGCTGCCCTCGTGGGCCAGAGGCGGGAAGACAGGGCGCCGGGGGGGGGCGCTAATCCCCTTCAGCGGCCCGGTCACGCCCCCTGCTAACACTTGGTCTCGGCTTTAAGCTCCAGAGCCGGGATTCTGGAAGGCGCCGACATTCATAACATGGGACACCGCTCCTGTGTGACAGGCAGAGGGTCAGAAGGGGTCCGGAAGACCAGCAACCTTCAGCCAGCCTGATATAAACGACAGGATGGATGCCTACAGACCTCCGGACACAGTAACACGTCGTACGTGAGGTCCATAAAACGTTTATGGGAGCAGACCATTCCTTAGAGTACACGTCTCAATGAATACGAAAGGGTTTAAATGGACAGTGTAGCCAGGTGTGGTGGCACACACCTGTAATCCCAGCACGAGAGAGGCTGAGGCAGGAGGATTGCTGAGTTTAGGTCAGCCTGGGACACAGAGTGAGTTTAAGGCGAGTCTGAACTACATAATGAGACCCTATTTCCAACCCCCCCAAACATAAAACTAAATATATAATATATATTCTAATGGCCACAATGGAATTAATGAAAAATAATAAAGATATTTGGAAATTGATCAAGTGCTTAGAATCTATGTGGTACTTTTAAATAACCCATGAATTAAGAATAAATCAAAAAGAAAATTAGTATTTTGAGCTGAAAAAAACGAAAACATAATACAGCGAACCATCAAGTCACGACCAGCCTGATATATGAACAACCGGGCTAGTTAGGTTAATGGAAGAGTCTCCCACCTCTTGCTCTCTATACCATGCACCCAGGTGAATGCCAGGCCTCAGCTGTGCCACACCCAGCCACACCCAGCCCTCGGAAACGGGAGCTCATAAGTCAAGGGTTGTGGGGTATGGCCATGATACCAAGTGCTGCAGTGGTGGGGTACACTCGTGACAGGGAGAGGAAAGTTCTGAACCCCACGAAACACCCAGCAAAAGAATGAGTCTCAAGGCAATGACCTCAATGTCCCCTGAGACAAACTAGACAAAGAAGATAAAACTAATCTCCACACTTAAGTGGAAGAAAGGAAATAATTAAAATGGGGGGGGGGTGCCAGAAAAGAAACAGGAAAAAAAAATGAAACCAAAATCTGGTACTGTGAAATGGTTAATCAAATTTGTAAAAGCCTTTAGTTGGACTGACCAGGGAAGAAAATAGAAAAGACATGTCCACCAATACCAGGAGTGCTTAGAAAGAGGTCAGATCTCTGATTATACATATACATGAAACAACACTGCTAAACCTTCACACCACACAATTAACCAACTTTGATGAAATAGAGAAACTTCTCTGCATTCCTTTCCTTTGCTGTTCTTTTTTTTCTTTCTTCCTTCCCCACCCCAGTCACGGGTGGAACCTCGGCCCTCATGTGAGAACACCCTATTGTTGAGCTGCATCCCAAGCCCCACAAGGATCTCGTGAAAGACAAAAACTACCAAATATCACACAAAGATAAGCAGAAAATGGAAACAGCCCTATATTTACTAAATAAACTTTCCCGCACACATAAAAATAATCTCAGGCTAAGATAGCTTCACTAGTTAATTCTAGAAAATATTTAAAGAAAAAAATAATAAAACCTACACACAAACTCTTTCAGAAAATGGAAGAGGAAAAGATGTGTCCCAATTCATTCTATGAAACTAGAATTGCCTTGGTCCTAAACCCAGACAAAAATTTTACAGGAAAAATTCTGATCAGTAATTCTCATGAACATAGATGCAAAATTTTGCTGATATAATTTTAGTTGCTAGAAATCTCAAATTATAAACATGGGGTACCATGATCAAGGGAGTTTATCCCATGTGTGTGAGATAGTTCTAATATTTGAGAGGACTAAGCTGGGGTTCATCTGAGCTCACAGGAGGCTGAGACAGGAGGACCGTCACAAGTTTAAGTCCAGGCTGGACTACATAGCAAGATCCTGTCTCAAAAAGTAAAATAAAAGGCTGGAGATTTTGCTCAGTGGTTCCAGCACCTACCTGGCAAGCGCAAGGTCCTTGGTTCAATCCCCAGTAATGACATTCAACAATACTGGGCATGGTGACTCATGCCCATTAGTACCACATACCACAACGTCAGGCATGGTGGCTCATGCCTGTAATCCCAGAACCCAGGAGGCAGAGGCAGGAGGATTGCTGAGTCCGAGGCTTGCCTGGGCCACATAGTGAGTTCAGGGCCAGCCTGAACTATAAAGTAAGACCCTGTCTCAAAAAAAAAAAAAGCTTAAATAAAAGAAAGAAAGGAGGCAGAAAGAAATGCCATCCAGATTGGAAAAGAATTACAACCACCTTTATTCACAGATAACATGATCATGTGTGTAGAAAATCCAACTGAATCTTAGAAATATGAGTTTGGCAGACATACAGAACCCAAGATAAATATTCAAATACCCACTGTTTAGATTTCTGTACACTAACATGACAATCAGAAATTGAAATTTTAAAGTGCTACTTACAATAGCATCGAGAGTATAAATACAGAGAGATGCTCTGACCAAGAAAGGTGACAAACTTGTACTGCAAAAACTGCAAACCATTAGTGTACAAATTAAAGATCTAAATAAATGGAGAAGCTTATTATGCCTGTAGATGGGAATGCTCAGATTGCTAAGAGAGCAATTCTCTCTCAAATTACAGACTAGATACAGTATCATTCAAAGTTCAAGTAGGTTTTTGTTTTGTTTTGTTTTTTTAGAAATTGGCAAAGTGATTGTAAAATTGAAATGTGAATACAAAAAGGACTAGATTACCCAAAACAACTTTGAAAAAGAACAAAATTGAAAGACATTAGCTGATTTCAAGACTCATTATAAGATTGCAGTAATAAACACAATAGTATATAGACAAAGAAACTAACATAGCAGAAGAGAAATGGAAAAATAGGTCTACTCATATTTATCCAATTGAATTTTCACAGAGTGTATAAGGAATAGACATTGCTCTCAACAAATGCCACAAGAGTACCCAATACCCGGTCAAAAATAGGAGGCTCCATCCACAGTTCACACCACGTAACAATGAATACCGACCAGACACAGGTCTCACGTGAAACCCCGAATTATGCAACTCCTGGAAGTAAGCAGAGGGCCACGAAAGCTCCTGCAGCTAGTGGTCGTTTGACTCGCCGTGGCCAAAGTGATAGTTCATGGACAGGGTGGGCCCTTGACTGACGGACTCAACTCACCCATGAGGGCTGCTTATAATTCAAGTTGGTCAACCGAGGCTCAGGCCCCTCTTCGCAGCCTTTAAAGCCTCTCTCCTGTACCCAGGCAGATCTCAGTCCCCTTAGAGAGACGCTGGCCCAGGATTTCTCAACCGACCCCACCCAGGAAAGGATGCTGGAACGTTCCTTCCAGAACTCTAAGGGTTCAAGCTGTACCTGAGACCATCTGTATGAGTGGCTGGGCTTTCAGGTCGTAACTCAAGATTTTGGTCATAAGTTAAAATTAAAAATCCAAGTTGTGTGTATGTCAGGCCAGTCCTAACTCCAAGGTCCACTGGACGTGCCCGTCTTAGCCAACACTGTACTCCTGTTGACTGTCAGTCAATTATACCTTTTTTTTTTTTTTTTGAGACAGGGTCTTGCTTTGTAGTTCAGACTGGCCCTGAGCTCACTATGTAGCCCAGGCAAGCCTCGAACTCAGCAACCCTCCTGTCTCTGCCTCCCAAGTGCTGGGATGACAGGCGTGAGCCACCACACCCGGCAGTCAATTATACCTTTATGAAAGTTTAAGGGGAAAGGGCAGGACATGACAACCATGGAGGCGAGAAGAAGACTTGTTTTGATAAACAGAAACAGAACTCACCCTGCTCAACCCCGTTCCACCGGAGACGTTCAGGCAGGAGGGCGTTCAGTGGAGACGCGGCAGTGACACTCAGGCTGACAGAGGGGAGTGAGAGTCACAGCCACTCAAAGATAACAAGAACCCTGCCGGGCGCGGTGGCGCACGCCTGTCATCCCAGCACTCAAGAGGCAGAGGCAGGAGGATTGCTCAGTTCGAGGCTTGCCTGGGCTACATAGTGAGCTGAGGGCCAGCCTGAACTACAGAGCGAGACCCTGTCTCAAAAAAACAAACAAACAAAAAAAGATAACAAGAACCCAGAAGAACGGTAAGGCGACAGATGTGGTAATTCAGGTAATACAGAAAAATGGCTAAAAGGAGAAGAGGATATAAAACTCACTAAAAAAGAAATAGAATACCTGACTAGCCCTGTAAAGTACTTGTGAATGTTTTGTGACTAAACCTCTTCTTACGAAGAAAACTTGTGCATTTTATCACCATTACTGGTGCATTTTATCACCATTCAAGGAAGAAGTAACACCAGTCCTACACGGTTAGGAAATATAAGACATTCTCAATTCACTTTTTGCAGGACAATATTAATTTCTCGTCAGAGCCAAGAAAACAAGGAATAAAGACTAATGATCTTTATAAGTCTGAAGCCCTTCACAAATCATTAGCCACTGGAACTACACCATATATGAAAAGGATAGACCTCATGACTGAGTTGATATGTCCCAGAAATGCATAGTTGAGCATATTTTAATAATGTAATTTAACAAATTAACAAAATATAAGAAAAATGTAGAGGGCTGGAGATTTAGCTCAGTGGTTCCAGTGCCTGCCTAGCAAGCCCAAGGTCCCTGGTTCGATCCCCGCTAACCACATACAATACTGGGCGTGGTGCTTCATGCCCACTAGCAATCAGTACCACATACCACAATGCTGGGGTATAGTGGCTCACACCTGTAATCCCAGCACTCAGAAGGCAGAGGCAGGAGGATTGCTGAGTTTGAGGTTTGCCTGGGCTACATAGTGAGCTCAGGCTCAGCCTGAACTACAAGGCAAGACTCTGTCTCAAAAAAAAAAAAGAAAAATGTAGATACTGTACAAATCATTTTTACAAAATCCAATACCAATATACGATAATTACGTTCAGGAAACCAAGAATATAAGATAACATTCTGTTTCTTTTTCTTTTTTGTGGTATCAGGGATTGAACTCAGAACCTTGCACTTGCCAGGCAGGCACCACTGAGCTACATCCCTGGCCCAAAGGTAACTAACATTCTTAACTTGACTTAGGACAACTATGAAAAAAACAGCATCATACTTAATGGTAAAAGTCCAACTTCTTTTTATTCTTTTTCAGTACCGGGGACCGAAGTAGGGCCCTGTGCTTCCAAGGTAGGCGCAGTACCGATTGAGCTAATCTCTAGCCCAAGTCTGACTTCTTTCCCCAAAGAAAGAAACATGGTAAGGACATTCACTCCTGCCGCTTAGCTCTAGCCATTGTAATACAACCAGAAAAAGAAATAGCTGGTACATTTCAGAAAGAAGTTATAAAACCATTACTAGTCACAGGCAACATGATTATATAAATTGAAATCCCCTAGGTAGACTGAAAACTCGGAAGCAAACTTAATAAAAGTCATGTGACACACAGTACAAGAAAGTTACTATTATTCCTATACACGACCAACAAAAAAATTGGAAAATGAAATAAAAATAAAACTCCACTCACATTAGTGTCCAGAAACATTAAACTCTAAGTAGTAACTGTAATAATATACATACTGCCTGAAGACGGGAGCTGCCAGGCGCTGGTGAGAGACGCTAAGGAAGATCACACGGACAGACGGGCTTGCGGGTCACAGAGCTGATGTTGTTCAGAGGTCTGCTCGCCCACACTGACCCACAGGGTAGAAATTATCCTACTTAAACTGTCAGCTGGCTTTTGTTGGTAGAAGACGGTTGATTGCTAAATCTAAGCAGGAAAGTAAAGAACTGAAAGTGGCTAGAATTATCTTGAAAAAGAAAAGCAAAACTACAGGGCTTACATTTCCCAGCTTTAAGAATTGTAAAGCTACTGAAAATATGGACTGCACTACTAAAATTTTTAAAATAATAATAAAGCTACAGTGACCAAGAGAGCGGGGTATAAATGATAGATCACTCACCCGAACAGAATAAAGAGCCAGCGGGAGGGCATACTTCCATGGCCAATTTTATATGTCACCAAAGTCCTAAAAATAATCATCAGGGAAGGACTGTCTTCCACAAATGGCACTTAAACAACTGGAGAGTCTACTCAGAAAAAAAATCAACCTCTTCATAAACAGTACAGAAAAATTAAATAAAATGAACCATAAATCTAACTGTATATGCAAAAACTACGAAACAGCTAGAAAAAAAAAACAGGAGAAAATCTTTGTGGCCTTGGAATAAAGATTCCTTAGGACACAAAAAGTTGCAGAAGCAAGAAAATAACTCCAGATTATACAGACTCTCAGAATTCAGTAATAACTGTAATCAGTTTGAATAGGTAAGGTTCACACAGATGCTTCCCAAGGGTCAACGTTTGAATGGTCAATAACTTACAAACCAACGCTCATCATCATCATCATTAGGAGGGAGAGACACTCAGCCACAATCAGGCACCACTACGCGCTCCCCAGAGTCGCTGGAACGGAACAGACGGAAGAGGCCCAGAGGACACGAGACACCGGAGCCTCCGCCAGCCGCCCCTGGGCAGGGAAACGGTCGCCCACCGGGAAATCACTGAGCAGCTCCCTGCAGATTTGAACGTGTACCCGGGGCGGCGCTTAGCAGTTCCCCCTGAGAGGTGAGGTATGTGTCCAGACAAAGACTGCTCCTGAACCTCACGCAAGCCTCACCACAGTGGCCCTAACCGGAGAGCAGCCCAGACGCCATCAGAGGAACACAAGTAGCTCGGTGGTTACCAGGAGTCTTCCCGCAGCAGCCCCATGATCCACACGTGTCCCGGAATCCCCAGTGTAGTCTGGCACGGAGAACAGGACTGAGTCTTCTACATGCCTATTCACATGCACTGTGTTAGTGCATTTCCCGTGCTGTAAGGGGATGTCTGAGGCCGGGCAATAAAATAATAAGAAAAGAGTTTTATTTGGCCCTCATCTGCAGCTCTGAGAGTGTGACACCAACACATTCGGAGCCTCGGCGCGAACCTCCCGGGGCAGCACGGTAGGAGTGGGTAGGAGCGATCCCACAGCAGGCCAGGAAGCCAGTGACCCCCTCCCCCAACAACTCACCCTCGAGTCCAGCGAGAGCTCCCCCGCCAGGGCAGCACCCCGACACCTAGCCTGCTCCCACGCGGACGCCAGGAACCACACTGACAGGGCCTGAGTCCCTCGGGCCCGAACCATACCCAAGCCATATGATACAGTGGCACTTATAAATCAGGCACAGGATGAGACCAACAACTGATGATGAAATAGAATATCTTAACAGTACACCATAATAAAATATGACTATGTCTCCCTCAAAACAACTCACTACACTGTGGAGTGTGGTACCCTGAGCACATGATGTTTTTTTCTTTCCTCATGAAGAACTTTTACCTTTTCACATAAAGGAAGAACTTCACAGCTTCTCTTTGCATATCTGAAGTGCCAGCATCACTATTCTTATGCTTGAGGCCATAGTGTAAATAACGTTCCTTCAACACAAGCAGTGCGGTAACACAGAGGTTAATCTAATAGCCGAGATGGCGGCCCAGTGACTAACGGGAGGGCATGCACACACTGCGATGCGCTGGGCAGAGGGGCGGTGCACACCCACTGGGGCGGAGGGGTCAGAGCAACGGGGCCTCACTGTGCAGAACGGGTGCAGTAGAAAGCCCACGAGCCATTTACTCCTGGGATTTTCCACTGAATACTCTGGAATCACAACGGACAGTGGGTAACTGGGACCTCGGAGAGCGAACGGTCGGAGGAGGGGGCCACGGTACACGGGACACCTCAGGCGAGCATCAGACTGGCCCGGGAGCGGAGCGCGGGCCTCAGGCTGCTCCGGAGGAAGCCACCACGAGGTACACAGGGGACAGAGGACCGTGCTACATGGCACCATGGGGATACGATCAGGAAAATAAAGGACACACAACTGGCTTATTACCCAATAAATATCCCAAAGAAAACAGAGTAGGAGAGGAAGGTGTAGATTAAACAAGACTTACGAGGCTTATCAGCCGAATGTTTGGGTTGTGATTGGGACAAGCCAACTGTTCAGCACATTATGAGGCAACCAGGGAAACCTGAACCCAGGGACGGTATGAAGGAACGACCTCTGCACTGCTAGAAGGGATAGCAGTAGTGCAGCCATTCCCAACTCTTACCGCGGAAAGAAAGGAAAGCATTGACAAATGAAATGACAGGCTGTCGGGCGCTGCTTCAAAATAACCCCGTGGAGGGGCGGTGGCCACTGCCGGGAGACGGTTGGGATCATAGGTAAAACAAAGTTGGCCACCAGCCTCTGACAGCTGAACAGAGTGCTGGCTGCATGGAAGTTCATTAAGCACTCTCTCTACTTCGGTATATATTTAAATTTTTCAATAACAAAAACTTTCTTGCAAGTGCTCTGCGGGGAAGAATTAACTCCACAAATGTTCATTCTTTCTCTTATCAGCTGGGCCTGAAATAACAGGCTGAGGAGAGCCTGGCTGAAATCAAGCAGGAGCACAGTGTGGACAGAATGAAAGCGCAGTGCAGCTGTGGTGACATTTACCTGTCCCGTTCTGCTCCGAGCCCTCTTCAGAGGCCAGGGCTGTCGCGGCTGAGGCCGGGCCGACGTGTTGTATAAGTGAAACCCTGGGGCCTGGCAATTCTCCTACCTAGGTGCCAGTGGTTTCCATAGAAACCACCAGAGAAATGATATTTCACAGAGCACAAAGCATCTCCCTGGCCTCCACCGGCTCTGCTCGCACCGGCGCATCAGCATCTGGGATCCAGCCTATCAAAGCGGCCCTGGCGGCTCACTTTTAAAATAGGTACGGCTCATTATAAGGCACCTGCTCTCAAACGTTGCCAAGGAAACAGAGGCCCCAAGACACCCCTCTCTAAATTCATTAGCATTTAACACTCCTTAATGAGGCTTAAAGATGGCGTGGTTTAATAACCATATGCTGGGGGAGGACACCGCCCCTCTCCCGGCTGGGAGGCCCTGGTGAACGCGCAGGCTCCCAGAAGGCCAGCTCCAAGGCTACAGCCCGCAGGGCCTGGTGTCTCCTGCCAGGCCCCCTTGTCCCCACACCAGCCCCGGTGCACTGCTCTGCGTAACTGCCTGCACCTGACCGGGCCCTGCCCCGCCCAGCTTAGACCGCCACGATGACTCGCTTCTGCCCCTCCTGCTCTGATGGGCACACAGGTACGCATGTGTTCACTCACATGTGCACACATGCTCCACGGTCCCTGTGCACGCAGACACCTCACCGTTCATCCCTCAGTGCCATGCCCTGCTGTGCCCACGTGTCTTTTACCTTCCTCATGCCTAGGACACCCCCGTTGACTTATTCCCTGGAAGACTCTTATGCATCCTTCAAAACCCTCTACCAACCAAGGCCCCAAATGTGCTACCTCGGATCGCCAGCTGGCCTCCACGGCAGCCCGTCACGCAGCACCCTGGCTGTCCACACCGCTGCCCCTCGGTGGGAGATCAGAGCCCCACAGGGCTGGCCTCGTCTTCTCCACCTCAGGGAGGTGCCCAGAGCTCCCGGCAGGGAGTCTCAAGCGATGGCTCAGGCCAGCAGTGGGGCTGGGGTCGGCCGCAGTGGAGCCCGTGCGCCCAGCACTGCTGCCCCAGGAGCGAGCAGACAGCCCTTCCCGAGCCCAGGGCAGCCTTTGTGCTGACTGGGCTCCGAGGCGCTGGGCGGCTCCCTGGGCAGTCCTTGTGGATGACAGCCAGAAGCGGCTTTCCCTAGAGGGTGCAGGCGCCTGGAGGGTAGCGCCCCGCTCCCAGGAAGGTGGGACAGCGCCCCCTCCTGGCAGGGCATGGCGCTCAGCAGTGGCGAAGCGTCCCAGGACAGCGCGCTGGCCGTGAGCCGGCACAGCCTGCAAGCTTTCTGCAGGGCCAGTGCCGCGGCCAGACAGCACAGAGAGGAGCAGCCGGTGTGGCTCCCCGGCCCTCCCAGGGAAGCAGGTGCCGGCCACACCCCGGCGGGGCCCGCAGACCCTCGGCTGCTCCCGGAGAACCCGGCGCTGGTTCCCACCATGACAACGAAGTCCTTCTTTCTGGTTCCTTCCCTGCATTCTGAGCACTCGCACTTACTCAGCAATAATTAATTCATTCTTCCCTTTGAAAATTAATCAAAGACACGGGAGCATGTCTCTCCGGGCTTCCGATCAGCCCGCGGTGCCCGTGTCGCGGCACGGGGTCAGGACGTCTTCTGCCTGCTGTGCGGGCCCTGGCTGGCAGTCAGGGGGGCAGCCCTGCGGAGGAAGGCGTACCCCACCGGGCACTGGCTCACAGCCCCCAGCCTTCGCCGTCCTCTGCAAGGCAGACCCCGCCATGATCGCAGGGAGAACCCGAGAGGGCGAGTGGCCTGCAGGGCACCACTGTAACCGGGCACCCTGCGAGGTGCCCAGCGCACGGCCATGCACTTCCACAGCCGCCCTGGGAAGCCAGGACAGCCAGGCCGCTGCCCGGAGGAGGCCACTGGGCTTCTGAGGGGGCAGTGCGCTCCAGACCGCAGTCTGGAGCCAGGCGGCGGCGCTGCCTGGCACCCCTCCCTGTAGGCCTGTCCCGCTCGCCGCCCCGCCAGGCCGCCCGACAGGAGCTAGAGGAGCTGCTCGGTGAGGCCTCAGAGCCCGGGGTGCGGCTGGTGAGTCCACCATCACGGTGGCACCATGAAATTTTAAATGACGGATACAGAACGCGGGGAGGAAGACAGGCAGAAATAGACAATTACACATGTATCTATGGTGCTGATCCACTCAAGTGAAAAATTGGTTTTCCTCACTTTATAACGGGAGCTGCGCATTAAAACTGGGTTCTAACAATGCAGCCCCGCCCTGCCCCCACAGCCCAGACCCAAGGAGCCTCAGAGGCCGGCTGCCCCTGGTACCCCAAAAGCTGAACAAGCAGTTGGGGAGGCGTGTGAGGGAGACCGAAGGGACAGCTTGCACTCGTCACCCCCAAACACAAGGCCCCACCCAGCCGCTTGGCTCTCGGGGGGCCCGGGGGGTCTGTTTCTCTGCTGAACCAAAGCGGGCTACTTGGTGGGCCCATAGAGGCACCCTGTGCCCAGCACTCTCCAGGCGACGTCACCCTGTCCCGCTTCGTGCCCTCCAAAGTCAGGGCTGCTGGAAGGCAGAACTCAGGAGATGGTCCGGCCGGCCTGGCTCTCGGGCCACAGAGTGGGGGTGGCCGGGAGCGAGGCGGCTGTCCCCTCATCACGGCCACCAGTGTCCACGGTGGGGCTGACAGGCAGCAGGCGTGTGCACACACGTGTGCCAGTGTGCGGAACCCAGCCAGAGCCCAAAGGCAGGTCCTGGGACCTCTGATCAGACCAGGACCAGCAGGCCTCAGGACCACTGCTCGGGCCCTGGGGCTCCCACTGCTGCGAACAAAGGAGCACTGACTGAGGCGCCCTAGGAACAGGACTCCCCTCCCAGAAGCAGCGGCGGTGGTACCCAGAACCTCAAGCCCACATGAGCCCTGTAATCGATTCCACGTCTAGGAAATTAGATGTCTGCCTTGACGCTGTAATAAAGAAAGCACTAGAAATATTATAAATAAGCAACAATAAAGGACTGGTTAAATACATTGTGGCATATTGGGTAATTATTAAAAATTATAGCATCTAAAACCTCTCTAACAATATGGGAAATGCTAATGGTATAATATTAAGCTGGGGGAAAATTATATAAAAATGTAAATATATATGCATTAAAAAACTGGAATGACAGATACCAACTGTTAGTGGTGGCCAGGGCCGGGCTTAAATTCAGTGGGTTATTTCCTCTTCACAGCCTTCTGCCTTCCAGGCCACTGAAAGGGTGTTGACCATTTTCCTAATCAGAATGACCCACTGGCATTCTAAAGTCGTGGAGGCAGTTGGGTCTCCAGGGCCCTCTTGTGCTCCTCCCCCTATACCCTCTTTGCACCCCAAACTCCAAAGGGACCCCACCAGAGCCTTCTCATCAGGTTTTGGTTCCTCTTGAAGCCAGAATGGGAAGAAAGGCAGG
Organism: Thryonomys swinderianus; assembly: GCA_004025085.1. Classification (NCBI taxonomy): domain Eukaryota; kingdom Metazoa; phylum Chordata; class Mammalia; order Rodentia; family Thryonomyidae; genus Thryonomys; species Thryonomys swinderianus. Next base: position 14,091 of record PVIC010044716.1, read on the forward strand.
GACAGGGCTGCTGTGGGCCCAGACAGCACCTCATGAGGTGAAGGCCCCTCACCAGGGCGGAGGGGACTCCAGCCCACCCCTGCCTCAGCCAGATGTGTGTGTGCCCTGTCAGCCGCACGACCCCACGTGGGCGCCCCAGAGGAAAGCACAGGGGCTGGGAGGGAGGGTGCCCTACAGCTGCCACGGAGGGCCGCGGCTTAGCCAGCAGCCAGGGAATAATGCTGCCGCCCTGGCAGGAGGCCTTTCCTGCACCTCTCCGAGTCCTGGAGCCAGAGCAATGTCCCCACACGGCAGGAGCCTGGCGCATGCGCAGTGAGCACAAGAACAAGGTGAGGTAGATCACCAGACCTTTCCATAAAAGCATTAAGTCAGATCAGAGCTATAATTGAAAGCGGAGAAGTACGCTTGATGTTGGGGCACACAGAGGGTAAGGAAAGACGTCTGCCCCTCACGTCCGCTCTGAATGTGGCACAATGAGGGCACCGCAGAGCATGGCTGATGACAGCCTGCGCCACCAGGCTTCGGCCAGCCTGCGTGCCCGACCTGCCAAGAAGTGCTACATAGTCTTTCTACAGGTGAGAAAGGCTGGCTGCCAGGAAAGGTGTCCAGTAACAGGGCCAGAAAGGCACTCACTGCGCCAGACCTGAGCTGCCCAAGCCCCGCCATCTGCAGAGCTCCTATGCAGGTTCACAGAGGTTGGCACCATTTTCCATCCAAGACGGGCCAAGTGACCCACCAGGCTGGAAAAGCCAACGGCCCTCCCCACTCGA
>PVIC010044717.1:0-14910 GCA_004025085.1 Thryonomys swinderianus
TTTTTTTTTTTTGAGACAGGGTCTCGCTTTGTAGTTCAGGCTGGCCCTGAGCTCACTATGTGGCCCAGGCAAGCCTCGAACTCAGCAATCCTCCTGTCTCTGCCTCACGAGTGCTGGGATGACAGGCGTGAGCCACCACGCCCGGCTATTAAGCATATTTAATACAGGGACCTGCTGAAGTTATGACTCACTTTCCCCTATAAATACTCAGGCCCACGAGTCCCAGAATCCAAGTCAGTCAATTATCTTTCCTCATACATTTTGTGATACCAATCAACAGGCAAGAAACAGGACATACAGAATTAGTTTCTTTTTGTTATTCGGTCTGGCTTTAGCCAGAATGGCCCCTTCCTATTTTTACAAAGTGTTTGCCTCTTCTTTTCCTGTTGCCTAAAAGAGGATTTCTTCCATCTTAGGTCAGTTTCATTCATTAGCATCGTGTCCTGGCTTCTCCAAGGACAGGTCACCGGCTGGTGGTGGGGAGTCCGTCGGGGCAGGGGAGCGCCACACCACAGGGAGAGCGGCCAGCCGTGCGCGGGCACACAGCACCTTCCGCCTCCGAGCCCTTCTCTGGGGCCCCTCAGGAGCGCGTCACACGCTCGGGATTCAGGTGATCATTCATAAAGTCCCAGGAGGCGCGTTCCCTGTCCCGGCTCCTTCACCCGGCCCAGCCTCCGCCTGGACCGCTCTTCCTGCATATGGACCGCTCTTCCTGCATAACGTCACAGCCACAGGGCCGCCCTTTCTGACCCGGGCTCCAGGCCTCACCTCCATGAGAGTATTCTCCGCACACTGCGCAGACTAGAAGCCCTGCTTGCCCTCTATCTCATGTCATTATTTTCTTTATGACACTAATCGCCACTGAAAGGCACTCTCTCCTGACAAGACTGTAAGCTCTAAGAGGAAAGATTTTTTTTTTTTTAAAAACATACTGCCTGGAACAGAGTAGTAGGCTCCTGAATGAACACTACGTGGTAAATGAATACGCATCCGATACTGTATCAAATGCCTGTAACGTGTCACCTCTTTGCTAGACACTGCTCATGGAGCAATGAGTGGAGGAGGAAAGAAAACTCTGAACACTGGAGTTCACATTCTAATGCTGTGGAAGTGACAACAGACAAGGCAAGGAAGGGGGGCTGGTGGAGTGGGGTTGCCTGCGTTATAGAGGGGGACCATGGAGCGAAGAGGCACATGTGCAGTTGGAAGCAATCTTTCCGGCAAAGGGACGAGAAAGGCCAAAAGCCCTGAGAAAACAGGAAGCAGGCCCTGCGGCTGAGCCAGCAGCTTCTGGGAGAGTGGGCGGGGACAAGTCAGAGGTGTGGGGACTGTGCCCCTCTTGGGAGGGTCTCTAGGCCCCTGGAAGGTCTCTGGTGTTTGCTCTTTTGAGACAGGGAGCCCCTGCAGGGCCCTGAAAATTCTAACTTACGTTAGGGTTCCTTTTCTGGTCCAGTGGTAAGACTGAAGGAGTCAAGGGTTGAAGTTTGGAGATCCAAACAATAATCCAGGAAAGGGGTGACAGTGGCTTGGTCCACGAAGGTGACAGGGAGAGGTGACATTAATGAGCTGAGAGGATCCTGCAGGCAGAACATAGATAGGACTTACCAATACCACAAAGAAGTGATTAAAAAATACGTACACAATTGATACAAAGAAAGTTTTGTTTTGTTTTGTTTTGTTTTATGGAGAAGAGATGGATGGTGTTAGGCCTGTGACACTGATGTAACAAACCTAGAAATTCAGCATAGGGACTTAGAACTTTCAAGTCATCTGTTATTTATCAAAAGAATAGAACACAAAAAGAGTGGCAAAATACTTTCGGCATCAGAATCCGGTGCAGTGAGTTGGTGTGGGGTTTGATCTAATTCAGCACAGTGACATGAGTGTGGTAATTGTTCAGTAAACATTTCAAAATGAAAATGACACTTATTCGTGAGGAGACTGTAAAACTCATCGGACAGTCACTCAAAAGGGTAGACATTATTATCAAGAATGTAGATCTTGCCTGATTCGTCCTGATTGAAGGCTTCTGCTTCGAACTAAGCGGGTAACTGCTCAGACCTCCGGCATTTTGCTACTGGACTGCACCGAGAGACCTTGACTATTCAACCTTGATTCTTACTGCCTGGCACCAGCAGTTCACTGACCCAAAGATTTTTCAGCCTCTGTCTCCATCCTGTCAGTTATCAGATAATCGTGAATGTGAAATTTCAGAATGCTGAGAAAAAGGCAGGAAGCATGTAAACAGTCTGGAAGCCCCTTTCGCCCAGACGGGGAGAGGGAGCCCTGGGGGTCTGGGGGCTGGATCTGACCATCGAGCTCGAAGGGCCTAGAACAACGGAAACCATGGCCCTGGCAGACACCAGGAGCAGCGGGGCGCCTGTCTGCTCAGCTACTCCGCAGGCTGAGGCGGGAGAATGGCCAGTGTGAGGCCAGCCTGGCGGATGAGCCAGACCCTGTCTCAAAATGAAACAAGAGCTGGAAATGTAGCTCAGTGGCCGAGAGCCTGACTGGCAGCAAGCGTGAAGTCCAGCGCAGCCTCGCAGCTCAAACAAAAACCAGACAAAAACACAAACAAAAACCAAACAAAAACACAAACAAAAACCAAACAAAAACCTCCCGCGGTTAAGGGAACCCGGAATGGGCTGCCATGGCGGTGGCGCGCGTGAGCACAGGAGCGGGGCCTTTCGGGGCTGGAAGACGGTTGGTTTCAAAAACCACGTTAGAGCTCGCTTTTCTGGAGCAATTCCCCGATAGCCGAAAGGAAGCGTCGACCTTATTATTGCCCTGTGCTGGGGAAGGGAGCTGATCTGGTCGCCCCCAAGACCACCTTTTCCCATTTCAACTCGATGCCTCCAATTCTGAGGTGTCCCGGACCAAAGTTTGACGACGGACACAGAAAACAAACTCTCAGAATGAACCTTAATAGCTCTTTAGCGTCCAAGGGTTTCTCTAACCTGTGCGGCAGCCGCCCGAGTAAAATCAGCCCGTCTCGCGGCTGGGCTGCCTGTCTCTCCGGTTTTTCTCTCCAGAACTTCCAGAGACACGAGGGCCCGGGCGGCAGCGCCACCGCCTCCCTGTTTGAAGAGCCGAGTTCCAGGGTCCGCCCGCCCGCGGCGGCCACGCAGTTTCCACTCGCCGGGGGGGCGGGGATCACGGCTCCCTCCGGGGTCGCCCCTGGCTGGGCAGGAGGCGCGGTGCAGCTCCTCAGCAGGACAGCCGTCCACCGGAGCGGCCAGCCCGGGCGGGTCCCCTCCGGCGGGGGAGAAAGTTGGGCGGGACGCGAGGGGCGCGGGCGCCGCGCGGCGGGGTGGCGCCGGCAGCCCCGGGGTGCGTCCGGGCGCAGTGGACGGCTCCCGCGCTCCCGTCCCGGCCCGCCCCCGCCCCCGCCCCCGCCCGGGGCGCGGCTCCGCCGCTCCGCCCGCGGCCGCCCACGTCCTCCTGCGCGCCGGGCGCCGGGGCGGGCGGCTCTACTTAAGCGGCGCGCGGGCCGCGACCCCGCACTCGCCTGGAGCGCGCGGCGAGGCGGGCGCGGCGGAGCTCCCGGGGCGCACGGCGGCGCGCTCGTTCCGGCGGCTCTCGGCGGCCGGGGTGCAGGCTGAGCGAGCGTCCCGCGGAGGCGGCTGCGGCTGCGGCTGCGGGCCCGGCTCCGTCCCTGCCTCTGCCCCGGCCGGGCCCCCACTCTGTGCCATGGCCCTGGCGGACAGCACGCGCGGATTACCCAACGGGGGTGGCGGCGGGGGCGGCAGCGGGTCCTCGTCATCCTCCGCGGAGCCGCCGCTTTTCCCCGACATCGTGGAGCTGAACGTGGGGGGCCAGGTGTACGTGACACGGCGCTGCACGGTCGTGTCGGTGCCCGACTCACTGCTCTGGCGCATGTTCACGCAGCAGCAGCCGCAGGAGCTGGCCCGGGACAGCAAGGGCCGCTTCTTTCTGGACCGGGACGGCTTCCTCTTCCGCTACATCCTGGATTACCTGCGGGACCTGCAGCTCGTGCTGCCCGACTACTTCCCCGAGCGCAGCCGGCTGCAGCGCGAGGCCGAGTACTTCGAGCTGCCCGAGCTCGTCCGCCGCCTCGGGGCGCCCCAACAGCCGGGCCCCGGGCCGCCGCACTCCCGGCGCGGGGTGCACAAGGAGGGCTCGCAGGGCGACGAGCTGCCACCGCTGGGCTACGCGGAGCCCGAGCAGCAGGAAGCCTCCTCGGCCGGGGCCCCCTCGCCCACGCTCGAGCTGGCGAGCCGCAGTCCGTCCGGGGGCGCGGCGGGCCCGCTGCTCACGCCGTCCCAGTCGCTGGACGGCGGCCGGCGTTCCGGCTACATCACCATCGGCTACCGCGGCTCCTACACCATCGGGCGGGACGCGCAGGCGGACGCCAAGTTCCGGCGGGTGGCGCGCATCACCGTGTGCGGGAAGACGTCGCTGGCCAAGGAAGTGTTCGGGGACACCCTGAACGAGAGCCGGGACCCCGACAGGCCCCCGGAGCGCTACACGTCGCGCTATTACCTCAAGTTTAACTTCCTGGAGCAGGCCTTCGACAAGCTGTCGGAGTCGGGCTTCCACATGGTGGCGTGCAGCTCCACGGGCACCTGCGCCTTTGCTAGCAGTACCGACCAGAGCGAGGACAAGATCTGGACCAGCTACACCGAGTACGTCTTCTGCAGGGAGTGAGCTCTCCGCACCCTGCGCGAGTCCAGCACCCACTTCCCCCTTTCCTTCTTTCTGGGGGGTAATGATAGCTCCCCCTTCCAGCTCTCTCCTCCCTGGGTCCTCCCGCCCCCTCCGCACTAGCTCGGCCGGATCTGTCAGCCCCCTCTTTAGAATCCGGAGCCGCAAATCCTCTGGGCTTTGTCTCTTCTGGACCTTGCTAACCAAGAGCCCTCGGACCGACTCCCCACCCCATCCTCAACTCCTAGCCTCGGAGCACCCCCGCCCCCCTCTGCCCCGAACTTCAGTCTGGATCTAGTGGGGCAGCGTGGCCAGAAGGTCACCGAGTACCTGGGAGTAACTGAATTGGACGGTGTCCGGTGTGTGGAAGATTTCTTGAAATCTCCTCAAGCCCTTTTGACTCACTTGTGTTTTAAGAGCTAGAACTGATAACACTATCTGGGATAGTGTTTTTTTTTTTTTTTTAAGATCATTACAGCCTCTTAAAAGTAGAGTTTTACAAGGCGGAACGGAAGACTTCAGTACTGGAATTGGGACCCCACAGAGGCAATTCAGTGACTGTACATGAGTAGAGTTTCGATGAGCTGGAGGTAGAGGTGTGCGGGTACAGTGAAAGACCGGGTGTTCTGGACACAGGTCTTCGCCAGTGCTTAAGCTTGTAGAAAGAGAACCTGCTGCCGGCGGGGGCGCCCTTCTCCGTGGGCTTGTTCCCTGGATTGATGGCCGCCCTCATGGGCTGGAAGGAGAAAGGGCTGGCTGCCTCCCAAGAGGCGAGCTGCGCGGGCTCCCCACGCCGGGATCAGGTGGCGGTGACTCAGTAGTGCACGTGGTGGGCAGTAGGAGCCCACAGCCTTAGTGTAGGAGCCGGGCTGGGGCGGGAGGGAGGCGGGGGAGGAAGGGCGGGAGGGAGGCGCGCACCCGCTCCTTTGTTACCTGCAGGGTGGAAGCGTGGACCATCCCGTTTGAGGGCATGAACACTTAAAAATTACGAAGCAGTAAACACATACTTGCAAAGCATTTTATCAAGATTAATAACAGGCCTATTCGTAACTGGTAGTTTCTTGAACTGTTTTGAGTCCTAAACTTAGAAGTTGTCAGTAGTTGTATAACCTAACCAAAGAGTTAACCCAGTAGGGCTTTCGTTTTTGAATTTTTGTTTTATGATTAGTAATCCTGATTTGAAAATCGACTTACTTGGGCTAAATCTATGGTTTTGATTACTTAGACTGAAGGTATCATATTAAACATCTTAACTTTCTCCAAACCCAGCTAGTGTTGAGGGCTGGACAAACCCGAAAACCTAAAACATGTCTCTTCTTTCATGCAATTGGTTTGAAAGTAAAGTGGAATCTTTTCAAGGGACAGAGCTGCAGAAAAATAGAAGCACTGAGGGCTGCCCATCTGTCGATAGCTGTAAAAAAAGAAATCTTTTAAATGAGGACAGATAAGTACTTAAAGGTGAGCTGAGCAATAAAATGGTGTTTTCGATAAATGCAACAGGAACGGGAGACCTGACTGCCTTATGCCTTGACTCTCGCGTGGAGTAAATTCCCAGTGTGTACCCTAGGCGCACCCTAAGAGGAGGGCGGGACGCAGAGCTTCCTTGTGCAGTGAGGCATCTGTGGATATTCTGTGATGATGGAGAAGCCTTTTTGTTTGTTTCAGTATCTTTCTCTGAAATATGTTTTTAAAGGTTTTATAAGGCATTTTCAGTGTTAAATTAGTGCTATTTTTTCTTTAAAAAATGAATCTTGTACTGTATGTTCATGACATGTTACAAAATGGAACAGTTTTATTCTTAGACACAGGTGATTCGATCTGTATATACCATAGATAAACATTTTACAAGAATTATTTAGTTTTTTAATTCATTTACTAGTGCTATAAAATTTCCTATATTTACCCCTAGTAACTTGCATCAAATGGTGTATATAACTAAAACCACGTGTTTTGATGAGTTTCTTATGTTCTTGTGTATGGGAGATTGGGCCAGGAAAAAGTATGTAATTGTAAACTCATTTGGAACACACTTTTCTTCCCTTCCACTGGGATGTTAGTCATAGGCTAATCATACGTTCGTACATTGTCTACTTACAACCAAGGTCCCTGTGTTTTTAATCCATTAATTCATTCTAATTGGGAAATAGGTTTAAGTTCTTGATACATATTTTACAGAAGTTATCATTATATATAAAGGGTAGTTTTAGGGAAATGGAAGGAGAAACCTAGGAAGTTGTGTTTGTTCCTGTGTTGACTTACTGTATGATTATACATCGAAACTCTGTTTCAGGTCTGAGACTGTTTAGGTCTGTCACTCACTGCCCCCTCCTGCGTCACAGAGATTTCTCTATCCCAGTGGCATTCTTGTTGGATCGCTCAACATAAAGCATGTGGGTGAGAACTTCTTTAGGAAATACTGTCAGATGGAAGGACTTGGCAAATCTCATTATGGTCAAGTCTGCTGAACTCCAAGAGGCATGAAAAAAATGCTACAATTTTGTCTCTGCCATTTGACTATTACATGTTTTACCTTGCAAAACTTTGAGTTTAATTCACTGTCTCACACATGGGCATCTTAGCTGTCCCACTCCTGACTTGTCTCTGTGTTCCCTATGTTACTTATTAGGCTAGGAATTTAATGTTGAAACAGGAAGCCCACCTCTTTTTCTAAGAATCGCTGTGCTCTCTGAGGTAAGGCAATACATGAAAACGTTCTACTTTTAAGTGCTAAAAAGTGAGTGGGCAACTTATTTTATGTAGATATGTAACTAAAGTAAGATGACTTGGCACAAGCACTTGTGGTTCCCTTTTCTCCACGTGCTCTGGACCATGGAAGGAGACCTTGATGTCTACAAAGCAGTCTGAAACGTTGGTCTTCGCCCTGGAGCTGACATATGGCATCCAGTATCCATAGGCGCTGGGAAGACACCATTCGAATGATTGGGTTTGGGGGGGGTGTTGTAAACTGTCCAGGTAATTATTACATGTGGCATCTGACAGAGAGGCAAGCATTCACATATGTTGCTCTAATTACTGTTTTCTGTTCCTAAATACAACATCCAAAAGGAATTGACAGTGTTGGTTAAAAGAAAAACAGGTACCATGTTTTGTTTTTACACAGTGTTTGACACATTGCTTTTTAATATATGTAGATGAGGAACCATATTCAAATTTTTCAAATACTGTGCTATGGAAAATTTCCTTGAAGGTGTGAGACAATTTGTTCCATTTTTAATACTGTTTTTATTCTTGTGTTTCTCATTTGGACTTTGGATTGATAGCAAAGTGATAATTTATACAATAGCCAAACTTCTCTTTCAAACCAGATAGTTGAATATATATCTATATATCTATATATATCTCCTGTGGCTTCTCTGAGGAGATGCATAACGTATTCAGATCAAATGTGCAACTGCCAGTGCTCATAACATATTCTGATTTTTATTGGAATTTTCCATGGAGTGTTATTATAACATTAAAGCCAAGTAAGGTGAAGCTTTGATAATTTTTTACTGTTCAAATTATCTTAAATTCCAATCTAATATTCACACAATTTTGTACTCCTACATGAGAAATATTAACTTACATTGGAGACATTTAGAAAAATATTGATTGGAGGGCTTGGATTCCTTAAGACTTTTGTTTATAGTCTAATTTACAAATACCATACACAAGTGACTTGTTTAAAAAATACTAAACTGAATTTTTTATTGTAAACCTATCAGTTTTCATCCTTTGTTTGCAGTTTCTCCTGTTTTATCTTTCTGATAAATCATACACAACCTGAACTAATCTTTTTAGATAACCCAAGTCTGTCTCTTGAGAAATGAGTAAAATATAGTATTCTTATTATCAGTATCATTAGTGCCAGAAATATGCTTTCTTTCTTTTCTTTTTTTTTTTTTTTTTGAGACAGGGTCTCGCTTTGTAGTTCAGGCTGGCCCTGAGCTATGTAACCCAGGCAAGCCTCGAACTCAGCAATCCTCCTGTTCCTGCCTCCCGAGTGCTGGGATTACAGGCGTGAGCCACCACGCCCGGCAGAAATAGGCTTTCTTATAATCAGAAACAAGGTATGTTAAAGTTAACTTTTTTGTCAGAATTTTGGACAGTAAGAATTAAAAAATATTTGGGGGGTTTAGATATTCTGCCAATACTTGAGGATTTAGATGGGAGAAATTCAACCAGAACGTCTCTATTACAGTATTATCTTGTGTGGAAGGAAGAAGGACTAGTTGACCAAGATTCTTATTACTTCTGCTTTTTTTTGATTTGCTTCCAAGCTGGTTTTTAAATTCTAAATGTGTTTTGAGATATACAGATATTAATTATAACAATTATTCAACTGTCTTTGTCAATTCATAGGCAGGTGAATTTTGCTAATACTATTGAATACAAGTGATGAAAATTGACTATGACCACTCAAACAGCATTAGTAAACTTTTAATGACAAAGGGTTAAAACATTCTTCGTGGATGTGAATTTTGAAAATGTAATTTATATGTTGTTTAAATTTTTCCAGGCCTCTGAAAACTCATTTGCTAAATAGCGTAGGATTCCCACAGAGCCCTCTCGGATTCTGAACTTCTTGCAAATGTTATGTGTACAACGATATATATCATTGAGCTATTTTCTCAATAAAAAGGGAAATTAAGAGAATATGAGAGAATCTGACTTTTCTAACAAAGTCAAGAAAGGAAAAAAAATCCCTCTCTTTTTTAAAAAAGATGCTGATGAAATTGTTTCAGAAATGCCCGAATGTTGAGAATTTCTTTAGTCACCTAAATACTCTAGAGATTTCTGTTTTCCCTCTTCACAGCCAGTTGTATAACAAATACTTGATGCTGTTTTCCTTTCTGTGTGTGAAGTAATGAATCATTGATTATGTGACTTGTTGTGTATTCTATTAAACACTAAAGAATAAAACATTCATTCCTTTAGTTATTCTTCTTGACTCCTTGGTGTGCATTTTGCTCAAACACTGGTTTAATTTCATTTAAGGGGCTCTCTAAATACTTAAAGTGCTTTCCAAACTGCTGTGAGACTAATGATGATCACTACGGCATCAGAAGATCTCCTTGCTGAATAATTGGCCAGCTGGGCCAAGAGAGAGTGGGTGCTTTCTCCAGAGTTTATTGCCAAGAACACATAGGCAATTTGGTACTTACTGTGGACTAAAAGTCCTTCCAAAGCCTGACCTTGCAGCATACACTATTGTTGGGAACATGAAAACCAAAGTAGAAATGGTGTGTTAAAAACAAGTGAGTAGGAGCTGTGAAATATGCCATCATTAGAAGTACAGTTCATGAAGATAAGGCTCTCATGAGTGCTGAAGAAAGATGCATTTTGGATAGAGGAGCTCTTCACTGTGTCATCTCCAGTCTTTGACGTTCTTATCTCTAACAAGGGCACAATAATATTCAGATTGGGACATCACGGAGACCTGGGTCTGCTGGAGTGTGACACAGTAATCTGGAAATAGCATGGTATGGTGAGCCAGGCTTTGCCCTTCCTCTTTTTTTGCCTGTACTTCCTCTGGGTAGCTTTTGCTTTATGTGTATAAACATACATGATTATTACTATTTTTTTTGCAACACTGGGGATCAAACCAAGGGTCTTATGCATGCTGGCAATGCTACCATTCAGGTGTATCCACAGCCCTATATATAAGGCATGTTTTGAAAATTTAATGTATAGAGTGAAAAATTTAAGCAATATAAGACCATGTGTGATAAAAAATGAATCTATATCTTCTGGCCATTGACTTTCTCCAAGGAAAACACTGGTGTGTCTTTTCAGAGACCTGTACATATATAAATATTTATCTTCTGATTTTCTACCTTTTCTATTCAGTAGGAGTTAAACCTATCTCTTACCTTGGGCTCTTATAACTGCATAACCACATTTCTGGGAGTTCTTAGAAAACATGAACACATATCAATCTATATTGTTGTGTTTAAGTAGTTGATGGCTACAAAATCTGCCTGATATGCCACTGTCTGGTTGTATTGTCATTTATTTTGGCAGTCTTACAGGTAGGCACAGAAGTGTACAGGTATGACAAGCTTGGTTGTATCAATTCAATGGGCTTGATGTCTGGCTAGGGGACTGGTGAAGTGCACTTCTGGTGTGTTTGGGTGGGTCATGGATGTGTGACTTTAGGTGCTAAGTCTGATCCTTTATCCTTTCCTCCTACTTCTCAGACATCATGACCAGAGACTTGGCTCTACCATGCCCTTCCACGTGTTTCTGTCATGGAACCAGCTGACCATGAACTGAATCCCTTGAAAGTGTGAGCCAAATAAAACCTTTAAATTTTGAGTGTTGGGTACTTTTTTCCAACAATAGAAAAGCTGACCATATAACAGAGTTCTTTTTCCTATTCCAGAGATGGCTGTATTGAAAATATGTATTTATCTATTTCTATCTCTGTCTCTCTCTCTATCTGAGTCTAGCTTTTCTGTGTGGAGAGATACCAAGAGAGAAATGACCAGGAAGTATCTTTTTTCTTCTTTAGGGATTGTGGAAGTTCAGCCAGTGTCTGACTTACGATTGTCCAACTCACAGTTTTTTGGTCTCATGCAAAAGCAATATGCATTGAGCACAAATTTGAGTTTTGAATTCTGATCTCAGACTAGTGATACTTGGTATCTACTCTCTTGTGATGCAACTGGTGCTCTTCAGGGAACTGTGTGGCTAAACTATGATGTTTGGTAGGTTAGGGGCTGTTATGGCTTAGATCTAAAATGTCCCCTGAATGATTCATGTATTCGGAGGTGAGCTCAAAGGTTTATGTGTTTTGGGAGGTGGTTAGATCTCAGGGACATGGTGCTCACAGAGTATTGATGAGTTCACAGCTGAATGTGCTGTTACGATGTCAGGCATGATTGGAGAGGGTGGGTCACTGGGCTTGTGACCTGAAAGAATGCTTTCTTGTGCTTGGCCCCTTTCTCCTCTCTGTTTCCTGGTGCTCTAAGGGAAGTACCTTTCCCTTTGCCATGCTCTTCCACTGTGCTGTTTCTCCCTTGGAGCCAACCAAGAAATGTGAGCCAAAAGACCATTTCCTCCTTTGAGCAGTATATATGTCAGGTATTTGTTCCCAGCAACAGTAGTCAAGCCAATTGTTTATAAATGTTCCTTTGGGGAAACATGCTCCTTTCTTTCATTTATAAACATAGGGATGTTAATGCCCTTACCATATTTATAACTCAAACCCCACTGTTAAGTGAAGAAACATTTGTAATAGGATTCATTGGGAGCTCTCTAGGAAATGGGGATAGCAGTGGTCTGAGCTAAGTCTATATCCATTAGTTATACAAGTGTGAAATCATGTTTTTATATTGGGAACAGGGCATGAATTATGACCAGTCCTTTTTTTTTTCAATATAAGGTATGTAGAGGAGTCACAATATATTCTGTATTTTTCTTAAGAGGATATCTCTAACAGTGTTGGAAAATGCAGGGAAGAAATAGTGTAGGTATTGACATGTGAATGTCAATTTTGCTTTTTGTCTATATGAATGAAGGAATTAGGTCTTTTAACTAGTAAGTGACATAAAAAATGTTTATGGAAAGTGATAAACTTACATGAATTAAAAAGATACAATCATAAACATTAAAGGTCTAAACTTGTAGAAAAGGGTTGGTTTGCTCTCTTCTACCATTAAGAACTTGGTGGTAGTAGTGTTAGGGTTGATAACTTCTAGTTATCTATTGGGTTGTTTTTAAAATTTTTTTTTTCTGGTACTAGGGATCAAACTCAGACCTTGTGCTTGCCAGGCAGATGCGGGACCACTGAGCTACTTCTCTGGCCTGGGGTTGTTTTTTTGATGGATAGTTTAGGAGCGAATGCTAGCTTCTTAATTTTTCTGCTTTACTGTGTTCACCTATGAAGTTTTGAAATAAATGTTCCTTTGGGGAAACACACTCCTTTCTTTCATTTATAAATCTCCCATAAGTGATTTGTGGGCATAAATAGGAGGTCTTCAGGGCTGCTTTAGGCCAATGACTTAATTGTCTGCTGGCTCTCGCCCCCATGTTTAGTCATTTGCATTAATTCACTGATTGATTTAAAATCTCCTGAGCACCAACCTGATAGGGGACATAGAAATGAATAAGACGCAAACGTGATGAGAGGGTCAAATAATGATAAACTAGTTTGGAAATGAGGGTTAAGATTATTGAGGCAGTTATTAAAGTCAGAAAGAGAGTTGAGTAAGGAAAGGAGCCGTGTGTTAGGCCTGCTCGAGGAGACCGGGACGTAGTGTTAAGGAGGAAGAGGAAGAGGAGCACGGAGAGGAGGAAGAGCAGGGGTCCCCCAAGCACCAGGCAGTGAAAGGTGAAGAGAGCTGACATCATGAAACAGCTCTGTGTTGCTGAAACTTGACCAACCAACCACAGAATTGCTGGAAGGGTTGTAAGGGCCAGATCAGGGGGAGCTTCATGTACCCCATAAAACTGTTCGGACTTTGTTTCTTAGGGCTCATTGAAGAATTTGAAACAAAATGTGAATGAATAAGAGAATTCCACTTTGCAAATTCGGCCTGGAGATCCTGGGGGGCTTGGGTTTGAAAGGCATAGCTGGAAGTGAGAAGTCCTTTAGGAAGTGGTTTATGGGACTCTGGGTGAGAAATCCACATTATTCCACATGCAGATCATCTGGAAGTTCACCTTTCTCCTCCCTCTCCCCAGCTTCTCAAACTGTGCAGTTTTATTTTTTAATTTTTAAAATTAAAAAATACTTTTTGATTTTTGCGAGACTGTCTCACTATGTAACTCAGCTTCAACTTGAATTTACTATGCAGCTCAGGCTGGCCTCGAACGCAGGGCAATACTGCTGCCTCAGCCTCCTGAGAGCTGGGGTTATAGGTGTGCATCACAATGCCCACCTCTTGCAGTTTTATATCAGTGAAATTGTTTGGATAATATTGGAAACCCTATATTTAAATGAGGAGCTCTCTTCTTCTCTAGGTCTCATTATCAAAGAGATATAGTCTTTAGAGACACTATTTATTTAGTAGGCATTTTACTGAGCACCTACTATACTGTAAAGAATCCTGAAATACTAAGTCATTCTTTCAGCTTCAACAACCATCCATTGAGCCTCTAATCTATTGGAGACACCACCCTCTCCTTTCATGTCTGTTTCTTTACTTTCATTAAGAGAAAACAAAATAGCCAATTGGCTGGTTCAAGGGCTTTCCCTTCTACAATTACTAGAAATTATGGGAAATATACTACCTTGGGCTTTACATTCTTAGGAATTTAATGAACAGTACTTTACTTTCATCCTACACCCCAATTCATTTAACTGAATTTAATTCCTATTAAGAAAGATTTTTCTGTCCCATTTTTCACACTGGAAAAAATGTACCACAATGAGATTTTAATATTGTTTAATTGGTGTACTTTTTTGTTTCAGTAACCAATAGTATTTCCCAAGTTATTTATCCATTTGGTCCTTATTTTATAGTCTTCCCTCATTTTGCTTTCTGGGTTGACGAAGGAAGGATGGAACCCAAGATTAGAGCAAGTCTAATTCTTTATATAGAAAGAAAGGGAATGGAGATTTTCTTGCTCTGGCTTTATCTTTCTGCTTTGCAAAACATGGAGTAAAAGGATCTTCACATTTAGCTCCATCCCACCGTGGGCAACTTAGCGATTTGGTGAGACTCTGTCTCAAAATGAAAAGATAAAGAAGGGGTGAGATGTAGTTCAGTGTGAAGGCCCTGGGCTCAAACTCCAGTACCAAAAAAGAGAAACAGAAAGAAAAAAACCCTCATACCTCACAATTTTGAGTGAGAGGCATTCTAGAGCAATAAAACTAAAAGTTCAGGTTCAATGGTGATCTGGGATGCTTGCTTCTCCTTTGCAGTATGGTCTTAATCTTCTAACGTTCTTGATGTCCACTCGCCAATTTTTAGGATAAGGAAAATTGCTTATTTAACTTACCCCAGGGCTGAAGACAATGCATAGTATGTAATACATCGTCAGTACAAGTTTATTGAATAAATAAATGAACATTTATGGTAATTCATTGTTTTTAGATATGGGGGAAGAACCAATTTAAACTTTTCCAGTCTTTAAAAAGTATACTACCAGCCAGGCATGGTGGCTCATGTCTGTAATCCCAGCACTCAGGAGGCAGAGGCAGGAGGATTGCTGAGTTCGAGGCTTGCCTGGGCTACATAGTGAGCTCAGGGCCAGCCTGAACTACAAAGCGAGACCCTGTCTCAAAAAAAAAAAAAA
>PVIC010044718.1:0-14898 GCA_004025085.1 Thryonomys swinderianus
CCCCTTTCTTTTTTTTTTTTTTTTGAGACAGGGTCTCGCTTTGTAGTTCAGGCTGGCCCTGAGCTTACTATGTAGCCCTGGCAAGCCTTGAATTCAGCAATCCTCCTGTCTCTGCCCCTGACTGCTAAGATTACACATGTGAGCCACCACGCCTGGCACTGTGGTATGTGGTACTGATTGCTGGTGGGTGTGAGTCACCATATCCAGCATTGTATGTGGTTACCAGGGATCAAACTCAGGACCTTGTGCTTGCAAGGCAGGCGCTGGAACCACTGAGCTAAATCTCCGGCCCCCAAACCCCATTCTTAAAGATTCCACCACCTTGCAGTACTGCCACACTTAGGACCAAGCTCCCAACAGCTGAAACCTTGGGGGACAGACAACTTATGCCCAAGCAATAGTACTATCTTCCCATCCAGAAGTGATTTCTTCTCTCTGAAACTCAGAACTTGCTGTTTTGTATTACAGAATGTACTGTTTTATATTTGTATAGTCATTTCTCTCACTCCCCTGTTGCAATGATTTGAAGATACGTGGTCCACCAAAACTTTTATGTTGAACTTTGTCATCCACAGGGAATATGTTCCCAGATGCCCAGTGGATGCCTGAAATCACAGATAGTATTGAGCTTTGTATCATTTCACTTGGAAGAAACACTGTATGGCCTCTCTTTGGCATATCTAAATCACCAGTATCACTATGTTTGCATTTGGGGGCCGTTATTAACAAAATAAGGATCTCTTTTAAATTTCTGGTACAGAAAAGGGGGTGTTGAATGAAGTGCTGCCATACTTCAATCTCATAATGTAATAACCTGACAGGCAACCTAATAACTGAGGCGGCTATGAAGTGATTAATGGGAAGATATTGTATGTACTGTTGTGTGAACCTGCTACTGGACAAAAAAATCAACTCACAAGATCTCTTCACACAACTACTCATGAATTGGGGGGCAGTTACTAGAAAAAATAAAGGTTATATAAATGGAAGTACTGTTTATTATTTGCATATGAGGAGGAAACCTACTCTGTTGATTAATAAAGAGCATTAAGAACAGTATGGTGTTTTGTTTTGTGGAAAAAGAGATAGAACACAGGACCTGGCACTTGCCAGGAATGTTCAGTGCCACTGAGCTACATCCCTAACCTGGTAGTTTGTTAATATTCAATTTTAAAGCCATTGATGGAAAACAAGAAAGGCAGGATATGTCTGAAGATATCAAAATGTTGGTTAATCAGTTTAATTGGAAACATATTCCTCTCTGCCCCCTATTTGGGGAAATGATGATGCCCCTTATTTAAAAATAAATAGAGAACTAAACTAGTCTGCATTATCAGTACAGTTATGGGCACAATTTCTCTCCCTTTTGCAAATTGCTATATCCTTTATAATCAACACTGCCAGTATATTACTAATCCTAAGGTAAAACAGACAACAAATTTTACAACAGTTGTCTTATCTAAATTTTATGAATATTTTAACTTTGAAGTATATCTCTTCTCAAATCTTCAGCTTAAATGAGTTTTATTTCGATAAAATTTTTTTCTCCAACTTCTTTTTCCCATTCTTTCTTTGCTTTCCAGGTGTTCTAGACATGAAATCGCCAAAACTTAAGCATTTATAAACCAGGCAGCATGATATTCTGCAGCTATGCTACCCAAGGTAGTAACCAGTGGTTACATATGCCTATTTAAATTTAAATTAGCTGGACATGATGGCTCAGGCTTAAAATCCTAGCACTTCGGAAGCAGAGGCAGGAGAATTGCCATGAGTTCAAGGCTAGCCTGGGCTACATAGTGAGCAGGGCCAGCCTGAACTGCATAGGAAGACCCTGTCTCAAAAAAAACTAATAAATGGATGGGAGATTTAGCTCAGTGATTCTGGCACCTGCCCAGCAAGCGCAAAATCCCTGGTTCAATCCCTGGTAACCACATACAACAATTCTGGGCGTGGTGACTCACGCCCACCAGTAATCAGTACCACATACCACAGTGCCGGGCATGGTGGCTCAAACCTGTAATCCCAGCACTCGGGAGGCACAGGCAGGAGGATTGCTGACTTCAAGGTTTGCCTGAGCTACATAGTCAGCTCAGGGCCACCCTGAACTACAAAGCAAGACCCTGTCTCAAAAAAAGAAACAAACAGGGCCGGAGGGTTAGCTCAGTGGTTCCGGCGCCTGCCTCGCAAGCGTAAGGACCTGAGTTCGATCCCCGGTTACCACATATAATGGTGGGTGTGGTGGCTCACGCCTGTCATCCCAGCACTCGGGAGGCAGAGACAGGAGGATTGCTGAGTTTGCAGCGGCTTGCCTGGGCACCATAGTGAGCTCAGGGCCAGCTTGAACTACAAAGCAAGACCCTGACTCCAAAAAGCAAAAAAAAAAAAAAAAAAAAAAAAAAAAAAAAAAAAAAAAAAAAAAAAAAAAAAAAAAAAAAAAAAAAAGAAACAAACAAAAAAACCTAATAAATAAATTTAAGTTAACTAAAATTAAAACTTGACTTCCTCAGCTACCTAGTTTTATCTTAAGTGCTCACCATATTATGGCTACTGCACTGACTAGCAGATATAGACTATCACAGGAACTTCTGTGGTTGCCTTTGAAGGAGCCAGTGTTTAACAATAGACAGACCTTCATTTTTGTCAATTCTCACCTTCATCTTTTATTAGATTCGTGGCCAAAGACACTTTTTATAATTTTCAAAGTTTCCGTTAAGTTATAAAATGGAAATACAAATACCTACTCCTTTAAAATGATCAGCATAGTGTCCAACAAATTTAATTGCTTAATAAAACTATTTTTATTAATACTTAGCAATCAAAACTTCCAGCCTTAGTGTTAGATTTCTTAGACATGAACAATATCTTCATATCCTGAGTACTAATAAATCTTACTATCCACCAAAAAATGAAATTTAAAACATCATAGAATACTTATATTTTTTGTTCATTTACAGTGTTAAGCTTCTATTCACACAAAACAATTTGAATCACCCTGGAGAAAACTTTAGATTCAAGCTTAAGTGCACCAATTGACCCAGAAGATTTTTGATTCTCAAATCAACCCTGACATTTAATTCAGTAACATGTTATCCAAATGTCTGTATTTGTACAAGAAATCTGTCAGTTATCTAAGTTTAAATTTCAGAGCAATGAGGCAAAATTCATGCCCAACCCAATTTAAGCTTGGAAATAAAACCCATGTAAGTTACATCTCCCAGCACTTTCCAAAGTGTCTCAACTTAGCTAAGCAGCTCTCTCAACACCACCAATCTTTGAGATAAATATGCAGCCTGTGTAACAGCATCCAAAGCAGGGAGATAGAGCAGATCATGTGCTCAGGGAGCTTAATCCCGCCAGCGCTCACAGAAGGGCACATCACAGTTAGGAATGCAAGCAACCAGAGCCAAGATACAACCAGATTCAATGAACAATCATTTCATCAACCACAGCTCTACAGAATGACCTAAACAAAAATGAGGAAGGGAATCTATGAGTAACCTACAGCTCATCATGACTTGAAGTTCAAATAATTGCTAATGTTGTACTTGGATGGTCCAGTTTTTCCAGTCTTCTGCAAAAAATAATAAAACACACAAACAGAAACAAGATCATACAATGAGATGTCCTTACTATTCAAAACTAAATTGCAAAATATACTAAATAAATACACTAATTAAAGAAATTTTTAGTCCCCTCCCTAGATCTTCAACTGAACTTTACGTCCATTTTATTTTACACAAAGAAATAAAGTGAAGGAAGTTATTGCTCTTAAAAGGCAATAGGCTAGGGAATGATGGGAACATGCCACAACAAATGGACGAATAAGGTAGGAGTGCTGTCTGATGCACAATACCAGTAGATACAGTTGTAGCCACTCTGTCATTGCCAAGTGAAAAATCTGAACCAAGCCACTTTCTGCCGTCTAGAGTCAGAAAATGTCAATTAGTATTGATTTGCCCTATAGAAATGAAAATAATCTTTAACTGACATTACGTACTTTATATGTTCCAAGCATTCTTTTAAGTAACATATGTGCACAACAAATATACATGGTGAACAGAGTATCACCCATTCTACAGTGGTCCAAACTGAGGCACAGGGGTTAAACAATTCACTCCAGATCATACAGCAAATAAATGTTAATAATAACAAGAACAAAAATCTAAGCTTGGATAATGTAACTCTATTTCACACTGTTGCCTATGCAATTTACATGAATGCCCTCTATTCCTTTCTACGCACAAACCTATGACCATATTCCAAGACTAACATATTATAATGTTATGTTGTAGAACTTGGTTATAACCAGAAACACCAAACATTTGATTTACTGTCATCAAACTCGCTTCTCTTTGGTTTTCAAAATCCCAGAAGGGAGAGTATCTCACTCAAGAGGCAAATCTCAGGCATTATTTTAGCTCTAAATAAAACCAACCCAGAACGAATGAATTCTCTCTCTCTCTCTCTCTCTCTCTCCCCTCTTTCTTTCTCTTTCTCTCTCTGAATGAATAAATTAATCTTTCTAAAAGCCTATTTGCATTTCAACAAAGACCTATAATCTATGTATCTTCTTCCCCTGTTACTTTCATCTCCACCCAGCCACCTGGATCTATAGCTTTAACAAGTACAAAATGAATCTTAGGCTAGTATACACATTGCAAGAATGTACCCTGAGCTTGAACCTGGAAAATACAAAGCTCAAATCTGTTTTAGGCTGCTGGCATCTACTGCATAGAGCTGAGTAACAGCCCAGTCAAGGAGTGGGGAGACATAGAGAAAAACAGAGACAAAGACAGAGAGAAACTGAGCCCTAGGGACATTGTTTGAGTCCTGAACCTTTGTGGTGCCTTAAAGAGATAAATTCCACATTTTGCCTAAGTCTTACTACAGGTGATTGAAAAATTCTACTTTATCCCTTTGATATTTCTCAAGTTCACTTTATCTGTCTGTCATGCTTTGTTCCTGTCTTCTCTCTCTGCCATGCTTTGGTGCAAGCTGACATCTCTTCCTTTCATCTGGATATCCCAGTTATTTATTCCTGCCTTGCAAAGAAAGACCCTAACTTAGCTGCCTAAAACAATGATTTACTATTTTTCCTGGTTTGCCAGCCTGGGTAATTTTCCAGATTTATCTGTGAGTTTTACTTTCTTACATCCTACTGACTGATACTAACCAAAGTTTCTCATTCTGCCACTGTATATCTGCCATTCCCTGAGTACAGGCTCTGCTTCTGCTCTATGTTTTCACATTCATGGACCAAGAAGGAGCCCTACAGAGGACATGTCATCCTTGTTTAGAAAGAAAATAGCAAGCATTCAATCCCTGGCATCAAAAAAAAAAAAAAAGTCAGGTGGGTAGAAATATACACAATGACCTTTAAAGCATCAGTTCAAACATGATGTCTGTAATATCCTTTGACCAAGGCAAATCTTTGGTTTTGAGGACTCCCAATGTCATCAGGGTGAATTAGTAGACACCTGAGGTTCTACATGAAGATTAAGTAAGACAAGGAGATATATATTGCTATATTTTGAGTGTAACCTCCATAAGTTCATGCATTTGGGGATAGGCGTGTAGCTCACTGTGCTAGAGGCCTGGGTTCATCCCATCAGTGCCAAAAAAATAAATTCATGTATTTGGAAACAATCTCCAGCTTCATGTTAATAGTACTTGAGGGCCGGAGGGTTAGCTCAGTGGTTCCGGCGCCGGCCTCGCAAGCGCAAGAACCTGAGTTCGATCCCCGGTAACCACATATAATGCTGGGCGTGGAGACACGCCCACCAACAATCAACACCGCATACCACAGTGCCAGACGTGGTGGCTCACGCCTGTCATCCCAGCACTCGGGAGGCAGGGACAGGAGGATTGCTGAGTTCGCGGCGGCTTGCCTGGGCACCATAGTGAGCTCAGGGCCAGCCTGAACTACAAAGCTAGACCCTGTCTCAAAAATTAAAAAAAAAAAAAAATAGTACTTGAAGACAGGACCTTTTGGAGGTAACTGAGACTAAATGAGGTCATATGGGTGGAGCCCTGATGATGGCATTGGCTTCATTCAAAGAAGACACCTGAACTAGCATACTTTCTCTTTCAATACACAACACCCTCTATCATAATATGATGAAAAAAAAACAGGTCCTCACCACAGGCCAGTGCTGTGCTCTTGGACTTCCCAGCCCCTAGAACCAGAAGTTAAATAAAACTTTATTCTTTATAAACCACTCAGACTCAGGTATTTTCTTGTAGAAACAGAACACAGACTAAGACACACCTACACACAGAGAAAGAGGAAGTCAGAGACAGTAACAAAGACAGAGGAGTTACATATATTTATCCACATACATGAGGACAAACATACACAGTATGTGTATGCCATTCTTGAGGCAACTTTCATTCTATTTAGAAGATTGAGGGGCAACCTAAGCTGATGTCTGGGATCAGGTCTTTTCTTGTTGGGGAAATGAGGTAGCTACTTCCCATCAAGTTGTTGACCTGTTCTGGTCATAGTCTTTAGTTCTAGTAACTGTGACCCTTCCTTTGCCCCATCTCTAGAGTTACAGTGGCCAGGCTAGGAATTCTTAAAATATATGTCCGTGTGCTGGTGCTGGACCCTTGCCATCTTCATCCAGTCTGGGTCACAAGTCTCTTCTCAAGCCCAGCTGCCAACTCTGTTCAAGGCCAACCTTACCTATGAGCATCTAATTTCCTTCTCTTTTTCAGGCGTCAATCACTGCTGATAATACAGCATTAAAGGTAGCACTATTTATTGCATATATCATTCTAAGTGCCCAAAAGATTTGATCTCCTGTCTTTATATTACCTAGTAGTGCAGCTAGTCCCAGTTGTACACCTCTTTTCATCAAGACCACTTCTCAATGTAGATTTCAGCCCTTCCTCAAATCCTCCAGAAAAATATGAGCATCAAAACTATTCAAGAGTCATGTGGAATTTACAGACTCCCAAAGGAGTGAAGCAGAAATTTATACTAATGCTCAACTGAAGTCACTTCTCTCTCCTCCTTTCTCCCATCTGTAAAGTTTAGTTTCCTCACTTGTATGCTTAAAAGCTGCAGTGTGGTCAAAAAATACAATGAATTTTTTAATGAAAAAATATGTTACACATCAGTTGCCATCAGTTCTCTTAGAAATCCTCCCCCTTGCTTTGAGCACACTTATCCCATTGTTCTTGCTACCTTCTGAACAGGTTCCAAAGGTCTCTTCTGTGAGTGTCTTTGGTTATGTCACTCTGGCTGCCTCAGTGTCCTGAGCTGATTCAAAATGTTTGCTCTGAGCAAGAGCCAGAGTTATGTATGGCCAGTGCTGGAGAATCAGATGGGTGAGGACGCGCCATCATTTTTTACAAGCCTGCCTTTTCACTGGGTGACACTAGGCAGCAGCATTCATGGTTTTGATCAAAGTACAGAAAGACAAGCACAAAAGAGGACTTCCAGAACTGCTTTGGAAAATGACAAGAAAAAGGCAATAAATGTTTGGGTTTTTTTTGAGACAGGGTCTTGCTTTGTAGTTCAGGCTGCCCCTGAACTCACTATGTAGCCCAGGCAATGCTCTAACTCAGCAATCCTCCTGTCTCTGCCTCCTGAGTGCTGGGATTACAGGAGTGAGCCACCATGCCCGGCACTGTGGTATGTGGTGTTGATTGCTGGTGGGTGTGAGTCACCACGCCCAGCATTGTATGTGGTTACGGGGATTGAACTCAGGACCCTGCTCTTGCAAGGCAGGTGCCGGAACCACTGAGCTAAATCTCCAGCCCTAGCAATAAATGTTTTTAAGAGAAGGGGAATATTTTGGAGAAAGTTAATGTCAATGTATCTCACTATAATAAATTTTTAAAAAATTAAACATTCACTTTACATTTTAGTCATACATTATATACTAAAGTGACAGACTATATAGCAGGATGTACCTTAAACAATAACGTTGATTATTTCTGAGAGCATATTTTCTAGTCTAGGTTAATTCATAGATACCACAGTATTGTCAAACACCCAATTCAAGCACCATCTTTTCTCTTTGCCGTCTCAAGCCTGTTAGTTTTCTCTCATGGTTACGAGATGGCTACCATAGCTCTGGGAATTATAGCATACATAACTACTTGTAAAGATAGAAAAAAAAACCTTTTCCACAAACATCCCAAAAGACTTACACATAAATTCATCCAATGACTTTGATCAGTAAATATTTGTTAAATGAATAAATGAACCAAAAATATCCTGAGACAACAGTCCTTTTTTCAGAAATTTTTGTCTTTTATTTTTGTAAAGATAGAGGGTTCTTTTTCAATTAACTGCATTTTGACTGTCAGCATTTACATAATTTGTTTTTATGTATAAAAATTCTAAGAAATTTTGTGTTACCAAAGACAATGAGAACTATTATTCCTTTAAAAATCATCCACTGATTTTGAGCTACACGTTTGTATCTCAGTAATAAAATCTAATGTTGGGAGGCCGGAGGGTTAGCTCAGTGGTTCCAGCGCCTGCCTCGCAAGTGCAAGGTCCTGAGTTCGATCCCCGGTGACCACATATGATGCTGAGCATGGAGACACGCCCACCAACAATCAACACCGCATACCACAATGCTGGACGTGGTGGCTCACGCCTGTCATCCCAGCACTCAGGAGGCAGAGACAGGAGGATTGCTGAGTTTGCGGTGGCTTGCCTGGGCACCATAGTGAGCTCAGGGCCAGTCTGAACTACAAAACGAGACCCTGTCTCAAAAAGAAAAAAAAAAAATCTAATGTTGGCACTGAACCTCCAGTCTAGGAAAGTGACTCGTGGCAACAAGGTTGGAAGGTGAGGAAGGAATGGCTGGTAGGAAAGGCATCAGGTTCTAGGGAGGATCATAGTTTTTGTTTTTGGCTATGATGAAAAGAAAAAAATAGAGCAGTGCTTACAGTACTTGGCTGAGGACACAGACGTATTTTTAAGTGTCTTAATGAATAACTACAAGCTGTTGATTTCTGCTTGCCCAGCCCTGTAAATGGGGTCTGGGGACATCCTTGTTCACAGAAGACATTCGGGAGGACCTGGCCCTGTCCCAAGTATGGGCACCCCGGGCCAAGGATGTTCATACGCAGATATTTTTGCCACAGTGTGGTAAGTGCTATCAAGGACATGTGAACAGAGGCCGTGGGGATGCTAGGAGGGCAGAGGGGCAGGGAGGGTGCGTGCCTGAGGTCATCCCTGTGCAATAGCATAGGATGTACTTAAGTGCAAAAGGGAAACAGGGGCAGGGAAAAGTAAAGAAAAAAAGAAAGTATTCAATGGCAAAAACAAAAGATGGAAACAAAGCTTATGTATAAGGGGCTTGGGGGCTGTAGGGAGATCAGGGAAATGGAAAAAGTGAGAATTAAGATATACCATGTACAGGTACAGACTCATTGTTGAATGTGATCATGATGTGTATCTAAAATGTACAAATATACTCAATAAAGGAAAAAAACCAAAGACCTTGAGTCATGAAGAAAGAGCAATTTAGTCAACTCTTTAGACAAGGCAAAGGATGGGAAATTATTTGAAAAGACCTCTCAAAATGATTTACAGGAGGGCTGGGGATTTAGCTCAAGTGGTACCAGACCTAACTTGCACAAGGGCCCCAGTTTGAACCCTGGTACCCCCCCCCCAAAAGAAAGATGTACAGGAAAATGTTTAACAATTCTAAACATAAATTTAAGGGTGTGGTTTTTTTTGTTTGCTTGTTTTATGGAATGCTCCATATAACTTCATGTACATTATTTCATACAATATAGGAAATAATTAGCATATATTATCTCTTTTGAGGCCTTTAATAGTTATGTGTGGTAGAATTCTATTCTCCCACTTATTTTAAAAAAATTTTTTTTTCCTTTTTGAGACAGGGTCTCACTTTGTAGTTCAGGCTGGCTCTGAGCTCACTATGTAGTCCAGGCAAGCCTCAAACTCAGCAATCCTCCTGCCTCTGCCTCCCGAGTGCTGGGATTACAAGGCACTGAGCCACCACACCCAGCTATTTTTTAATTTTTAAATTTCCCTCTATAGATCTCTTTTTAGGTGTAGACATTAAGGATCAGAGACATTGATCAACTTGTCCAGGATTTCTCATCTCCTAATCTGAAAAGCTGAAATCAGATGCCCCCTGCCCCAAGGAGCAGGAATTTCACTTTCAAGAAGTGGACTGTCTTCTAGGAAATTGGTTAAAGGCTGCATTCTGTATCCAAATGGAAAATAGATGCCTTGCACTTACAAGCCAAAAATCAAAAAGTGTTAATGAAGGATGAATAATCCAAAATAGAAAGGAGACAAACTTTCTTAAAGAATGAGAGTGCCCAGTATTCTATCCTCATATGTACTTCTGTAGTAAAGTATTTAGCAATGAATCTAGTTTTAAGGAGAGGAGTCTTTGTCACCTGATCATCTATGCTGTCTGGATTCTCTATATCGGCCTGCAAAATGGAAAGAGTTGAATAGCACTGGATTCAAACCTTTGCTTCTCAGTCACCTAGTCTCCAGCTGTTCCTTGGAAATGCCAGTTCTTGCCTCTTCTCAGATCCAAATCCTGCCAGGATGATTTGTGTGCACAGAAACTGAGGAGCTGGCTATAAAGCAGACACCTCCCCGTGACGTTTTCTGGCCCACAATGGAGAACGAATGTTCTAGGGATCTCTAAAAATTGAACACAAAAGCATGTCATACGGTGGCCTGCTGTGAAAGCTTAACTTTATGCCAAAGCAATTGAAGTTCACTATCTTTCTAACTGGACTTGTTTTAACTTCAATTTAATTTGGCAATTTCTCTTTAATAGATTTTAAGAGAATATTGGTGGTCATTTAAGAAGAGAAGGAAAATAATGGGGAGAAAAAGTCAGCAGGAAGGAAAAAAGGATGTGTTCTTCAGGGGCCCAGTCCAGTCATGTGACATTCTTCACACAGAATCAAATTTCTTCAGGGGTCAGGTGTGAAGCCCATTACCTGACCTGCATGCTGGGTGGTCTGGACATGAACAATGGCCCCTCCTACCTGGGACCCATGGCTCTTAAGCAAGCATTCGAATGGCTGTGCTGAAAGGAATGAAGCAACAGCTGTCGAATACTCTCATTTTATATTAATAGAGCAGTGCTGGCCCATCCTGGTCCTTCAGTACTTTTTATAAAACAGAACATCCTTTCTTTCCCAGGGAAAGGAAGATAGGGCACAGCCTTACTGCCTTCCAGCTTGAATGGGGTCACCACAGAGGAATGGCCAGAGAGAGCCCTTTTCCTGAAGGCAGAACTCAGACTCTGGGGTGAAAATTAAGTTAGACTAAAAAAGGATAGGAGAGAATAATGTTTGCATAAATTCCTTAGACTTTACCTATTCAAAAAATCAAAACCAGAACATTGGAAGGTTTTTGCAAGGTCCCTCATGTAGATGGGCCCTATCCAATCAATGGACAGCTTAAATAGCACAGAAAGCTGATCACTGCTGAGTAAGAAGGGATTTTCCAGTGGCAGTCTTCAGAACTGGACTGTAACATTTAGCTCTCTCTAGGTCTCCAGCCCACTAGCCCAACCTGTAATTTGGATTTGCCAACTCCCATAATTGTTTTAGAAAATTTTGTTCTTTCTTCTTTTTTCCCCCAATTCTGGGGCCTGAATCCAAGGCCATTGCACTGAGCTATATCCCTAACTCTTGTTTATTGTTAAATTTTGAAGCAGGGGGCCAGGGATCTAACACAGCAGCACCACAAAAGCTTTGTAAGTGCAAGGTCATGAATGAGTTCACTCCCTGGTACTGCAAAAAAAAATTTTTTTTGAAGTAGGGTTTTGATAGTTGCTAAATTCTGCACACAGACTTGAAGTTGTGGTTCTCCAGTCTCATCCTCTAAAAGTGCTAATACAATATTCTTCATCTGTTTGTCTTGTTTTTTGAGACACGGCCAGGCTGGTCTTGAATTTGCATTCCTCCTGTCTCAACCTTCCAAGTTCTTAAATATTATTCTCTATATGCATCCCATTGATGCTGTTTCTCTAAAGAACCCTAAATTCTAAAAGTTCATTATGAGTTTTTAGGAGGAATATTTGAGTGCCTTTTACACACCAAACTGTAGGTCTTCTTCCTAATTGTACATAAACACAAAACTACATATAGTGGCTAGGGAATCACAAAATTTTAAAGCTTATCTATGTACTCCCACACTCAAATTAAAAACCACTGGGCCTCTAGCTTGCTAAGGAGTATAACAAATTACTCTTTGTCCAAATGTTCTTTTCCTGAGAGCAGCTACCTGTTATGTGGAGTTTGGAGATGTGTTAGTCAGCTTTCCATCACTGTGACCAAAATACTTGAAAACATCAATTTAAAGGAAGAAAGATTTATTTTGGCTCATGATTTCAATTAGTGATCTGCTGGTTTCTGTCCATGCTGTGGGCCTATTATAAGGCAGAGAGAAGAAACCTGCTCAGCTTGTGGCAGTTGGGAAGCAGAAAGAGGAGGAAAGAGACCCCAGCAAATACCTTCTATGGGATTCTTCCTCCTTTCTCTCTGATTCCATGTTTGTCCCAGATTATTGATTTGTGTCATCCACATTCAGGGCTGATCTCCCCTATTTCACAGGCCTGTCATCTCTGGAAACACCTCACAGACACACCCAGAAGTGGGATTATTGATTTTCTAGGGATTTCTCAATCCAATTGAGTTGACAATATTACCCACCATAGGGGTCTACCTGCAAAGAGTTATAAAATACCAGCAAAGGGACTTCCAAGAAAATGGTGGAGCACTAAATAACAACAAATCCCACTCTCTGAAACTAAGAATCCAGACACTGGAATTTAATAATTTAGAGAAGAAAACAAGGACAGAGGTGGATCTCCAGGACCCACAAACTATCTGGAAGGAAAATTGTGTTGGGAACTGTGGAAAGCTTACATATGTCTGCCCTGCCCTACCAGATCTTCACTTATAGGGATTATCATGGACATCTGACCTGCACTGTGGGATCTTCAACTACAAGGATTATTGCACAGGGATTATTTCAAACATCTGCCCTGCGTTATGCATGCTAGGACTTTGGGTGTGAAGGCTTGCTACCTAATAAAGATGCAGGGAGGGTATTTTGTCGTTTTCTGCTGCTGCCCAAAGAAGCCCAGGCTCAGCCTTTTTCTCAAAGTTCCAATTGTGTTGTTTGGTGGTTATTAATTCTTTTGCTGTAGGATTCAGGGAGGACTGGAGCTTGCCACGAGGGGAGAACAATTTTGAATTGAAAAGAGGGACCTCAAAGCAGGCAAACTGCATTTTCTCCATAGCTCCCAGTTCATCACATGAGAGAAGAGGCTCGAATCTACAGGGACACAGGAAGGGCGGGTGACTCCAGAGGTCTCCAGGAAGAAATGCACCAGGAGGACAGAGCAGTGGATACTATGAGCTACAACAGCTGGTGAGTGACTCCATCTCAAGTGTATGCCATGTCTCCTGGAGAGAGTTCTTGGGGGGATATCATTTTAGAGTGGGGCCGACTAAACACAGGACATAGAACAGTCACAGGTTGGCTTCCTTTGGGGGCTCCCAGTTACTGTGTGAGGGACAACTGTTGACGTTGTCCAGGGTCAGGACGTCAATGTGAGGCTGGCAAGAGACACCAATAATGTTGTGGGCTAAACAACTCAAGCCCAAAGCTTACAGCCAGAGGCCAGGATCAGCCTGAACTTCAGTAAAGTCAAAAGCACCAGAATCAGTACCTTGCCCTATTCTTACTGCAGGCTTGCTGGGATCATCCAGCATGGACCTGGGCTCTGTCTGCCCCTGTGGTCTGTCAGTGACAGTGGGCACACAGCCTGAATTAGATACTAACACAAAACTGTAAACCTCAGGCGATAACCACAAATTCAAAACCACAGAGAGATCTCTCTTTTTTCTTTGCTTTTGTTCCTATTTACTCTGTCTTGAATGTTTGTTTTTGTTACTTTGTGAATGTGAATATTGTTTTTGCTTTATTTTATTTTCTTGTTTTTATTTTCTCCTTTCTTTCCCTCCTGTCTTCATCACTCACTTCCCAAAGTTTGGGTAATCTTTCTTCACCCCTCAGCCTTGCCTCCAATCTCTTTCTCTTCTTTTATACCCTTTAGTTTTCTACCCATAAAATCACTTTTTTTTTTTTTTTTTTTTGCTTTTTGGAGACAGGGTCTCGCTTTGCAGTTCAGGCTGGCCCTGAGTTCACTGTGGTGCCCAGGCAAGCCGCCGCGAACTCAGCAATCCTGCCGTCTCTGCCTCCCGAGTGCTGGGATGACAGGCATGAGCCACCACGCCCGGCATTGTGGTATGCGGTGTTGATTGTTTGTGGGCGTGTCTCCACGCCCAGCATTATACGTGGTTACCAGGGATCAAACTCAGGTCCTTGAGCTTGTGAGGCAGGCGCCGGAACCACTGAGCTAACCCTCCGGCCCAAAATCACATTTTCTTAAGGAGATATTTACTGTATATAATTTTCTTATTTGCTTTGTTTATTTTCCTCTGGTTTGTTTTAGCTTTAGTTATATAGCTATAAATATTGTATCTATGGTAAAGGGTAGCTTTAGTTATATAGCTATAAATATTGTATCTATGGTAAAGGGTAGCAAATTAACACTTATCAGAATTTGTCATTTTCTAGACTGCTTAATGCTATTGTTTTTACTTAATGTTCTTAATGTACTTACTGTGCTTAATGCTATTGTGATTACTGATACTATTTTACAATTCTATTGAAGTATACATAACAGAATCAACCACTGTGAAGATATCAGATCTAGAAAATAAGGTTGCAATTAATGAACATCAGATAAAGACTTCCTAAAATAACAAAGGACTACAAAAAATCAATTCAACTTCTCTTAGATGATTAAAGAAGAATAACATAAGATTAATGAGAATCAAAAGAGGATGAGAAGT
>PVIC010044719.1:0-14899 GCA_004025085.1 Thryonomys swinderianus
CATGGCTGAGGGCATCACAGCGGAGAAACAGTCTGTGGGGGGCAGAGGGTATAAGGTGGCCCAGGACAAGCGACAAGGAACCACCACAGCAGCTCTTTTTGTCCCTGTATTTTATCCAGGCTCAGGTGGGTAGTGCTCACACTCTTACTCTTACCATTGCACTGTGAATCTGTCCCAGCTGCACATTCTTTTTTTTTTTTTTTTTTGAGACAGGGTCTCCCTTTGTAGTTCAGGCTGGCTCTGAGCTCACTATGTAGCCCAGGCAAGCCTCGAACTCAGCAATCCTCCTGCCTTTGCCTCCCAAGTGCTGGGATTACAAGCGTGAGCCACCACACCTGGCATTCAGCCTCATGTTCCTGATACCCACCTCACACATGCTATATCCAGCCACCTCCGAGAAGCCCCACCTATGACCACAGAAGGCTTTGGGAGGACATCTAGACACAAACTGCTGTAACACCTAGTCAGGACTCTGACAAGAATGTCATAGGGAAAGGCAGACTTTTGACAAATACTGCAGGAATAACTGGATATTCAGATGCAAAAGAATGGTGTTGACTGAGATTTCATCTCACTCCACAAAGAATGGCCGTGATCACAAAATCAACCAACAATAAATGCTGGCGTGGCTGTGGAGAGAAAGGAACCCTTCTCCACTATTGGTGGGATTGCAGACTTGTGCAACCATTGTGGAGATCCACGTGGAGATTTCTCAGAAAACTAGGACTACGGGTCCCATTTGACCCAGCTATCTCCCTGCTAGGAATATACCCAAAAGAATTTTAAAAATCACATTGGAAAGACAGATGTACACCCTTGTTCATAGCAGTTCAGTTCGTGATGGCTCAATCTTGGAAACAACCCATATGTCCATCAACTGGAGAGTGGATAAAGAAGATGTGGGTTTTTAAAAAAATAAAATGGAGTATTACTCTGCCATAAAGAATGACAAGATCGATCCATTTAGGTGCAAATGGAGACACCTGAAGGATATACTAATAAGTGAAGTCAATAGATCACAGATAGACAAATTCCGGATCTTCTCTTTGGCATGAACACCTGTAGATGCAAATGAGCCCTAGAACATATGACAGCTTTTATAGAGTGGGAAATTTCCATAGGAAACTTGGTGTGGGAATGTGATAAGGGGAAGGAATAAATATGACTCTGAAAGAAAAGAGCATGTATAAAGGGGGTGAGGAGGTGTGGGTGGGTAGGGATATGGGTAAAAATGAGAATTAACTTGTGTCATATACTGGTACAAATTCCCCAATGTTATACGTGATTTTGAGATGTATATAAATTGTACCAATAAAGAATTCAATTTAAAAAAAAGAATGGTGTTGAGCCCTTACCTAACACCATATAAAAATTAACTCAAAATTGATTAAAGACTTAGAGGTAAAACCTTAAAGAACTATACAATTTAAATGTCTAATAAAATAAAACAGGGGAAAAAGCTTCATAACGCTGAGTTTGGTGTTGATTTCCTAGATATGGCATCAGAGGTACAGAAAACAGAAGGAAAAAAGGTCAGATTGGGTTTCAGGAGAATTAAATCTTTTGTGCATGAAAACACATATCACCAATTGAGTAAGAAATTAAAATACAAATGTGAGAGAATATCTGTAAATTATAAATCTATAAGTGATTAACATTTAAATTTCTGCAAGTCAATGACAACAAAAATAAAGAGATGAGCACATGAAAGGACACCCAGCATCATCACTATTAGGTGAGCCAGGCACGATGGTGCACATCTGTATTCCCAGCACTCTGGAGGATGAGGCAGGAGGATTCCCGTGAGTTTCAGCCAACCTAAACTACATCGTGAGTTCAAGACCAACCTGAACTACATAATGAGACCCTTTCTCAAAAAACTAAAAACTGGGGGCCAGAGATTTAGCTCAGTGGTTCCAGCACTTGCCTAGCAAGCGCAAGATCCCTGGTTCAATCCCACTAACCACATACAACACTACTGTATGTGGTGACTCATGCCCACCAGCAATCAATACTACATACCACAATGGGGGATGTGGTGGCTCATGCCTGTAATCCCAACACTCAGGAGGCAGAGGCAGGAGGATTGCTGAGTTCAAGTCTTGCCTGGACTACATAGTGAGCTCAGAGCCAGCCTGAACTACAAAGCAAGACCCTGTCTCAGAAACAAAAATTAAAAATAAAAATAAAAAAATAAACAGGGAAATACAAATGAAAACATGATAAGATACTGCTTCATACCACTAGGATGGTTACTATAAAAATTAAAAAAAAACACCCAGAAAATAATGTGTTGGCAAAGATTTGGAGAGATCAGAGCCCTTGCATACTGCTAGTGGTAAAATGGTACAGGCACTGTGGAAGACAGAATAGTTCCTCAAATAATTAAAAATAGATTATCACATGATACAGAAATTCTATTTCTGGGTATATAACCAAAAAGTCAAAATTAAGTTCTCTAAGAGACATTTAGACACTCATTTTCATAGAAGAATACCAAAGACATGGAAACAGTATAAGAGTCTATCAACAAGGAACAAAGCAGGGACATATGGTTATACATACAACAGAGTGTTCATCAAAAGAAAGAAAAATTTCCCATTTTTTGCAACATGAATAAACCTGAGGACATTAGGTGAAAGCAACCAGTCACATAAACATGAAGTGTGTGATCATGCTTATGTGAGATACTGAGTGCAGATTCATAGAGAAATAATGTCAAATGTAGTTGGCAGGGGCTAGGTAAGGGGTGGGGACTTACTGTATAATAAGTAGTTTTAGTTTTATATGATGAAGAGAATCATGGAGGTGGATGATGCATTTTATGAACATATTCAACACTCCTGAATTGTATAGTTAAGGTTAATATGGTAAGGTTGAGGTTAGGTATACTTTGTCATAATTAAAACATTTAAAAAGAAAAATTGCCAATGGCTAATGTATATTAAGATTAGAATTTTCTCAAGTAAAATGTACCTTACTTCAGTTTTGACAGCTGATATTATATATTCAAGGTTTGAAGTGACACATGGATCCTTTCCCTGGACTCAGTGCCATAACTGGAACCCATGAGCCATACCACAGAGGGAGAGGTGATTTTCAGAAAGGTGATGTTGTGTGGAAAAGAGTAGGGGAGAGTCACCCCCATCATTTAGCATAAGGAATGACTCTGAGGACTTGAGTGGGGGTGCACAGGCTCCTGGGGGCTGGATTTCATGCCAAAGACTGTAGGTCCCCCTGTAGGGAGGGTGTGAAGGCTGGATTACTGTTGGTCTTGACTTCCTGAGCATCTTCACGTAAAGGAATATGAGAGGGTTTTCCACAGACCTCACTGAAGCTGAGAAAGAGTATGACAGCGTGTAGTTGGTATGAAGCTGCTTCAGTAAGGTCTGCTTCAAGGGGAAGAACGGCCCCGGCTACATGAAGTAGAGGTGATGTGAAGCTCCTGAAGGTTGTGTAGAAGACATGGGACCATAGAGTACCGATTGGTAGGACTTTTCAAAGCACACAAAGAGGAGTGAACTTCAGACTCACTGTGCTTAAAACCAGTCAGCCAGCTATGCAAAATCCTGTTCTTCCTTTCTTAGCTTTGTCCTGTGTGGAGTCAGATCTCAGCTAGACATTTTTGGGGTCCAGGGTAAGAGCAGAAATTGCCCATGCCAACTTCCTGGATGGGCAAGTGTGAGGTAAAGATGGAGAAGGTGGGAGCCATCT
Source organism: Thryonomys swinderianus (assembly GCA_004025085.1). Lineage (NCBI taxonomy): Eukaryota > Metazoa > Chordata > Mammalia > Rodentia > Thryonomyidae > Thryonomys > Thryonomys swinderianus. Next base: position 3,715 of record PVIC010044719.1, read on the forward strand.
GATCTTTGGGTGGAGATGGAAGCTGAAATTTTATTTAATGACTTTGGTGGCACTTTCTCCAATCACAGAATTAACCTCAAGACTGTCATTACACAAGAATACACAAAAAACACATGAGATCTGCCCACATTTCCATCCCAAGGCAGAGAAAAATTACTTGCATGAAGTACCCATCCCCATCTCTAATATTCCTTTTATTATGTTTCTAGTAGACCTTTACAACTTAATTACTACTTTTTAATATTTCTCCAGACACTTTAGCAATAATTTAACTTTGTGCATTAGAGTAGTGATGTAGGTGGCATTGTTGGATGACCCAACAGTCACTTGCAAATTTTTACTTTCTTGCTGAAACCTTTGATTATTGAGACTTAAGAAACTAAATATTTATTTTCTCTGCTTTCTTTGCAGTCATTGGCCATGGGATAAAACTTTAGCTAATAAGAGAAGTCACCTGGAAAAATTCCTGTTTTCTTGATAACTGATGTCCATCTTCTTCCCCCTTCTTCCTAATTGAATTTGAGAATTTCAGAGCTGTATTAGCCATTTTAACCCAAGAAGAAAATGGCCTAAAATATCACCAAGACTCTGTTTTTGACATTGTTGACAAACAGCCCATCTACACACTCCTTCCCCTCCTCCTCTTCTTGATACTAGGTATGGAATCTAGGGCCTCTTGTGTGCTGTGCTCAGCCATTTACCAACTTTTTTTACATGCAAGAAAAACAAACTCATTATTTTAGCTATTGCTAGTGAGAAAATAAATTAATGCAGGCAAAGGCATGTCTAAGAGAACCAAAACCAAAAAAAAACCCTTTGTTGCCTGATATTAGGAGTAAAGTTAGTTTCCACCTAAATACAATCATTCATTCAACTTTCAAATGTCTTGGGTACCATTTAATGGAAATGTCTATGTGCTAAGCTTTTAAGACACAAATGAGTGCAAAATTACTTCTATTGCAATTAATAAAAATAATTATAAGCAAAAATATAAGGAATAGGAAGAAAATAGGAAGAAAAAGCCCAGGGAAATCTAGGACAATGGTGGTTCTTTAACTAGGACTTAGATTTAGCAGGTGGAGAGTAATGAACAGAGGACTGCAGGTAGGTGGAGACCACTCAGGGGCAGTATGTAGGGATAGCCAACCATGGAGAACACTGCCTTGTCCTTTAATATATACTTTTTCATAGTGCTTGTGTTCTAGATTTGGATTGCCTCATTGCAAATCCTGTTTTTTCCATTTATAACCATGGGGTTATACATAAGATTTGTAATTTTAGTCTTCTTATATGAAAATTGAGATTTTATGTGGTTTGTGGGATTATTGGGAAGAGCAAGTCAGCTAAATCATGGAAAGGTTTTAGCTGGTGCCTGGCACATGGTAAATGCTCTATAAATGTTACTTATGGTTTTCATCTGGTCAGAGAGACAGGATGTGTCATGGGTGCTGGGATAGCTTGAGGTCATTCTGAGGAGGTCAACTGGTGCTAAGTTGTGATGGGGCCTCCTGCTGTGTAGAATAAATTGAGCTTTGTGTTATAGTCACTGGGAAATTCTTAAAGGTTCTGTAATACAGAACCATGGTTTTCAGATTATCAGATCCTCTGGGTACTTTACCTAAGTGATACATGGAATTGTCTGTTCCATCTTGAAGTTTCTTGTTTAATTTTACCAAATCATTTTTTTCTTGGTTTTGTCCACACGTGAAGCTTTTTCCAAGTATTCCTCAATATAACTGTCTGAGGAATCTTTGGAAAATGTGATTTTGGTCACCTGACTGGAAGGATGTCTGCAAGTGGCTGCCCAGCCAGCTCAGGAATGACATGAATCCCTAGGCATGACATGGAGGAGCCTGCATGACCATCTTTCTACAGACTTCTTCAGGCCTGTTGTTTCTGAAGCCCTCACACAAGTTTTACCCTCTGTTCCAATCATATGGAACTACTGAGAGTTCCTTAGCTTATTGGTATGTTTGACTTCATCATTTTCCTTTCCTTAGAGACTGTTCCTTTTGTCTTTGGGCTTGTGGTTTTACTCATGCCTTGGGATTTAACTGAATGGCATGTGTACTGTATCCTCACTTTTTAAAATTTTCCAGCTAACATTTTTGTGCTGATTCATTAAACAAAGGAATAATGCAGTAATTAGTTCCACTTTTGTCTTTATGGAACAATAGTGAATATTCTCCAAGAAGGGATGAATTGATTGATTTTTTCTGTTAGAAGATAGGCCATGAGACACATCCTATTCATATCTCAATGCCTTTATCTCAGTTACTTTTCTTGCTGCTGAGATGAAAAAGTCAAAGGAGGAAAGATTAACTTAGCTCCTTTTGTAGAGGTTTCTATATTGGTTGGCTCGGCCTGGCAGAGAAACTCAGGAGGAGAAACAGTTCTTGATGGGCGGAAGCCAGCAATGCATCAAAGAAGCAGCAAGTGATGACAGACAAGCATTAACCCTTTTCTGTCTCTTCAGTTTTATCCAGGCTACCATCCTTAAGGCAGTTAGCATCCACACCCAGGGTAGGGTGACCTTAATCCCTGTATCACATCACAAATTGATCCCAACATCCTGTCCTTAATCCTATCACACACCCTAGATCCAGCCACCTCCAAAAGCCCCCACCTAAAACTACAGGTGGCTTTGGGGGGACATCTAGATACAGCCCTAAGAGCTTTGTTTCTCAGGACTCATTCTTAACCTCATGCTATAGTTTCAAACCATAGTGTACAGGATATGTGTGACTAGGAATGAACCAGAGCAGTGAGAACAGAATAATTTAGTAAATTTTATGTTGAACGACACTGTCTTTATTATCCCAGGTAGGATTTTCAGTTCTGTAAGTCCATTTTAGGGATTGGGAAAAGCTCATCATCAGGAATGATGAGGACTCCTGTTCCCACCAGAACCTTTAACCAGAGATAAGGAAAAAAAAGAAGCAATTAAAATGAAGAATCTCAAGAAGGATCACCATGGCTTTTTTCTGCTATCCTGTTTGGTTCATCTTGTGCAATAAAACAGTTCTATCTGTCTTGAGATATAACTGATATGGGCTACAGGGAGGTCTTGTGCCTCCCATTGGGGTGTGAGTGGGGATGCATGCTGAAGAAAGTGCCTAAGGTTCTGGTGTCTGGTGTGATGTGCTTGTGAATCTGCTCCTACACAATGAGTTAAAGTTCAGCTAAACAGTCTTTAGAATATATTGGTTTTGCAAATTTCAATCTCATCAAAAGTAATAGCAAAAATTTATCAACTGAGATGTTTATTGAAGTATATGTAATTTTGAAAAATTAAAATGCCTGTGTAAACATCAGTATGGTTAGGTAGGCCAGTATATATTATTCTTGGTGAAATATTAAACAGACTTTGGAAATGAGCTTTACACAGTGGTAAAAAAAAATGTGCAATGATTGTGTGTACCCTTAGAAATTGTAATACTAAAGCCCTTAAATTAATAATAATATACAAAATGTTGCTTGTGTCAAGAGAACTATGATTAATGAATGTGTGGGTTTATTTCTTCCTATTTTCCTGTTTTCCAGAAGGTTATTCCTTTCTTCCTTTTTCTCTCCCATCCCTGCTTCCTTTCTTTTTTTTATTTTTATTTTTTTGAGACAGGATCTCGCTTTGTAGTTCAGGCTGGTGGCCCTGAGTTCACTATGTAGCCCAGGCAATCCTCAAATTCAGCAGTCCTCCTACCTCTGCCTCCCGAGTGCTGGAATCACAGGCATGAGCCATCATGCCCAGCATTGTGGTATATGGTACTGATTGCTGGTTATGGTATTGTTGTATGTGGTTACCAGGGATCCAACCAGGGACCTTACGCTTGCTAGGCAGGCACCAGAACCACTGAGCTAAATCTCTGGCCCCCTCTTTCCTCTCTTCTTTCTCCTTCTCTTTTCCTTTTATCCTTGCTTTTATTGAGTACCTCTTCTATGTTAAGACCTCTCTCCAAGTATGAGAAACTGTTGATTAACAAAACAGATACCAATTCCAAATCTGATGTTGTGGCAATTTGGGGACTGAATCGAGAGGAATAGACTGGAGATCATGATGAGGTCTGAGGCAGCTAAGAACCCAGCCAGGTCAGAGAGGATGAAAGTGTGAAAGAACATTTGTTGCTCAGGGCCTCCTTTCTTCTCAAATGAACTTTTCTTTGGTAGAATCTTGGCATCCTCTATTTCCTTCATCTCAGAAAGGAATTCTATAACTGCCTGTCATTCTTGCTGTGTTATCTTGCTCTGACTCACTCCCCTGGGCCCCAAAGAGTATTTATCCACATCTGAGATCACAGGAAGAATTTATATATCATTTGTCTTCTTGGTTGTTATTTCTCTTCCTTTTTAAGAATGCAACCATGAGATTAGGGGTTTTGGTTATCTTTTGTACTTTTACACAAAGGTGTTTAATTATAGTCTAGTAACAGACATCCATCTAACCCCTCCCACCATGGAAACAGCCTATAGTTGGGAGTCAGGCCTGGGTTTCAGTCTCAGCTTTGCCATTTCCCAGCTGTGTGAGTTTGGCAATCATTTCACGGTTTGAACATTTCAAGACTGTTGCTGAAGTTGGGCTCCTAGATTGCTCTTTTTTTTTTTTTGTTTCTTTTGAATTCATATTCAAATGATTGTAAAAATAACCCTGCTATTTCTTTAGATACCAGATTGGAAACCATTCTTGTGCTTCTAGAAACTGGAACATAAAACCTACAGAACATAGAGGTTCTCTTTCACTAACATCAATTATGTAAACCTTATTACTATTTGCCAGTTTCATTTTATTCAACTACTAGTGTTTAAGTTCATCTGTGCTCTTCTCAGCTTTGCAGAAACTCACAACTTCTCTGCCATCCACTAGTGGCTCTGTCATCAGCCTTTTTAGTGTTTCTGAGCTACTTTTTTTTGCAAAAAAAAAAAAAAAATCCTATTCCCCTTCCCTCACAACTCCTTTTCTCCTCCTCTAAATTTTCTTTCCCCATTTTTATTCTTCTTGATATTAATTTTAGCTCATGTTTATGACATATAATATTTACTTTTTATTTTTTGAGACAGGGTCTCGCTCTGTAGTTCAGGCTGGCACTGAGCTCACTATGTAGCCCAGGCAAGCCTCGAACTCAGCAATCCTTCTGTCTCTGCCTCCTGAGTGCTGGGATTACAGGCATGAACCACCATGCCTGGCAATATTTACTTTTATTGAAGTTAGGTTGAGCCATTTAAAAAATATGTGATTCAATGGTATTAAATATATTCATAATATTATGTAACAATCACCACTATCTGCAGATCCCTTTTTATCTTGGGAAGCTGAAACTCTGTAGCCACTGGACAGCTATTTAGGGGCTCTGTCATGTTCACTGTTGCATCCTTGTGGTTGAGAAGTATCTGGCTAACACACAGCTTGGATGCAATAAATATTTTCCGAATGCTTGAATAAATGTTTCCAAAATCTGCTTTGGTCTTGACATCTCTCCTGAGTTCTATTTTCACAAGTGAGATCCAGTTCTGTATTTCCCATGCCAATTAGCCTTTTAAAATATACCTTAGGAGCCGGGCATGGTGGCTCACGCCTGTAATTCCAGCACTTGGGAGGCAGAGGCAGGAGAATTGTTGAGTTCGAGGTTTGCCCGGGCTACATAGTGAGTTCAGGGCCAGCCTGAACTACAAACCGAGACCCGGTCTCAGAAAAAAAAACAAAAACAAAAACAAAAAATATACCTTAGGATTCTGAACTCCAGATGTTCAAAGGCTTCTTCCCTGCTAAATCTGCTTCACTGGGAATGCTTGCTGGCTGAGGTCATCCCTTTGTCTCTTCAACCTTGGCCCTAAATTCCATTGTCCCCACTTCCGGTTTGGCACCGGAGAAAATGCATAAGGAAATGCAATAGAATCAAGAGCTCACAGTGGAGTATTTTAACTAAAGGATATGTCTAGAAGTCTCTGTGTCCCACTGTAGCAAGTTTCCAGATGTTGGTGACTGAGCAGAGGCAGTTGTCACTTAATAGAGAAAAAAATTAATTCTATTTATTGACATTCTAGTGCATTTATTTGTACAGATTTCCTTGAGTGTTGGTCTGTTAGAGTTTTCTGGCTCAGTCTGTATTGAGCTGTACTGCCCTGTCCTGTAATTGACTGTATCTACTTGGATCTTCCAAGTAGGGAAGAGCATGCATAACCTATATCACTGTCTTTTTTAACAAAGTAAGAAAGACAGGTACAGCAGCCATAAGAGTGTTTTATGCATTTCTTTCTGATGATAAATTCTGAGTAATATTTTTTTGGGGGAAGGGAGAAGTAGTAATTTAATGCCCATTTTAAGAGTCAAATTAATTTTTTTTTTTTTTTTTGAGATAGGGTCTCACTTTGCAGTTCAGGTTGGCCCTGAGCTCACTATGTAGCCCAGGCTAGCCTTGAATTCAGCAATCCTCCTGTCTCTGCCTCCCAAGTGCTGGAATTACAGGCGTGAACCACCATGCTCGGCACTGTAGTATGTGGTATTGATGGTTGGTGGGCATGAGTCTCCACGCCCAGCATTGTATGTGGTTACCTGAGATCCAACTCAGGATCTTGTGCTTGCGAGGCAGGCGCCAGAACCACTGAGCTAAATCTCTGGCCCCAACTCTAAAATTTAATTCTATTCAGTGTATTTACAATAAGAAGTACCTAAGTTTATTGGTCCATGATTGTGCCCATTAATCATGATATTTCATCTTGAATGGCTTAAGAAATGCCTAGCTGATTATAAAAGTCAGTTGCAGGTGTGTCTGTGGAAGACTGACATGGGAGAAAAAGAGTATCCCCACATATGTTGGCACCAACCAATAGGCTTGTAGCCAAATGGGCTAAACAGGGAGAGAAGAAGGAAGAGGGCCTGTTTGGAAGGGCTCTGGTCTTCACTGCCCGCGGACATCTGTCCCATTTCTTCAGCCTTCCAACACTTGACTCTGTGAGCTCCCAGCCTTCAGACCCGAATTGGCCCTGCGTGCTGGGCGGTCCCTTTTTTTCTGCAGCTTCTTTTTCCTTGGGCTGAGCAGCCCACTGTCCCCCCCCCAACCCCCGCCACTGTAAGCCTAATAAAAAACCCATGCCAGTGCACATGCTTTCTACTGATTCTGTCCCTCTTGAGAACCAGAGCTATTACAGAGAGGGAGCTTTCCAGTTCTCTTAATAGACGTAGGTTTTGTTCTTTTAATGCCTCTCATCCACCCCGTCTCTGAGAAACAAGCCAAAGGAAGAGTCTGTACTACTTGGAGCCTTCCCAAGCCTTGCCACTCTTCAATTAGAAGGCAACTTTAGGTACAGCTGTGGGGCCATCCTTTCAGTCCACGTTTCCAATTCAAGGCAGTTGCGGTTGATGCTAGCAGTGTAAGATACTATTGCACAAAAAAGTTACCCGTACTTTCAACACGTCAAAGGGTTTATGTATGTGTATTCACATGTACTATATTACTTTGCAGTAGGCTGTTTTCCAGCAAACCGAATCATTTATCCTACTTCTGTGACTCAAAAACAAACAGGAAACAAAACCAGAGAGGACACAAGTATTCTACAACCACGGCGTTTCACTCTCTTGAGTGAGGCCACAGTAAATTTTATTTGGAGGTGCCTTCACAAGAGCATTAGAGTTGAAGAAGACTTAAGCCCTAGAAATGTGTTTTCCACATTTCAAGGCCCTGTTCGATTCTATCAAGGAAAAAGCGCTTCTTCGCTCTGGACGTTGTCTCGGCAAATACTATTGCTCTATGTCAAGTTCCGGCTGCAGCAAGGGGAGAGGGCCCGGCTGGGCGGGGCCGGGCAGGTGGGCGCGGTGACACAGTTCAGTTCCCGGACCGGGTTGGGCTAAGCGTGGTCTGGAGGACGAGGATAGGGGCGGGGACAAGAGGCTCCTCCAGTAAGGGGCTGTGTTGGGCGTGGCATGGTGGGAAGGGGGCGTGGCCCCTGGTGTGGGGCGGATGTCTCAGCTAACGGTCCGGGCGGGGCGCGTGCCCGTGGGCGGCGCCCGCAGGCGGGCAGCTTGGGTCGCGCGCCGCTGCCTCCGGCTCCTCCGCCGAGGCTTCCTCGCTGCTGCGCGCAGCCCGGCGCCATGAGGACTCCTCCTTTGGGGCCCGCGCGGCGCCTTCCGGGGCGGCGGGGCCGGGCGTGAGGTCCAGACTCGAGGACGCCGCTATGAGGGACAGGTGAGCGGGCGGGTCGGGAGGCCGAGGGACGCGTGTTGTGGCGGCCTCCTGAGCCTGTTGTGTCCCCGCAGGTGGGTCCGCGTGACGGTGCTCCCCGGCTGCGTGGGCTGCAGGACCGTGACGGTGCCGGCGTCCGGGACCGCGCGCGACCTGAAGGAACGCATCTTCGTGGAGACCGGGTGGCCGGTGTCGGAGCAGCGGCTGTGGCGCGGAGACAGAGAGGTAGGCGACGCGCTGCGGGGGCCCGGGACCGGCGCGAGGAGGCGCAGACGTGCTTGGGGAATGACTGGGGCGCAGGGCCCGGGGACGCGCCTAGCCTGTTTTGTAATTTTGTAATGATTTATCATTTCAACGTTTATATCCTCATCCCCGTTTTGTCTGAGTCTTCATTTCCTGAAATCAACAAAAATTTTCATGGCATAACTCAAGGAGGTTTTTTAGTTTAGAGACATCATCTTCGAAGATGATCTAGATTTTTGGTTAATCTGCTCGTAGACTCCTCCAGAGATGGATCAGTTCTCCTTTTCAGTTTTTGGGGGGTTCGACTTTGTGGGGTCCCTGAGACAAAACTGAAAAAGAGTAGATTGTGTCCTTCTTGTCTTTTTCTGTGCCTGTCTGCAGTCCTGGTTCTGTGCTAACTTTTTTGGCTACTCATCTGGCGTATTTTGTAGTCTTGTCTCCTAAACTCAGTTGTGGGTTTGTCTTGCCCTTGGCAGTGTTCCTGCAGGTATCTGTTCACAGCCTGGACGTGCAGCGGTGAAGGTTGCAGTGTGGTTTAGAGTCTGTGGTAAGACCAGGAAAACAAAGATTCAAGTGAGCAGAGAGCAATAAGTACAGAAGGCAGCTAAGAAGTGTGGTGGTCGCTTTACTTTTTGTACATAGTTCGGCTGATAGTGAGGTGTAAAGAAACATCGAGGGAAATCTACAAAACAGAAGTGGTTGGCTAGATCCCACTTGCTATACTGTTTTGTATAGGTTACAGAGGCCAAGTTAGTGCAAAGCTTGCTTAGTTCTTTTGTTAATGCAGTAAAGTTAATTGTAACCAACCCTAAGATTTCTACTGGATTTTGAAATGCATCAGGTAGCTGCAGATTAGTACTGAAACTCCAGGGAGAAAACTCAGGGAATGAGTTTGGGAAGTGATGGAGGATTAGCACCTTTCTTTTCTGTGCTTGGGTAAAATGCTTCAATAAAATGTGTCAGAATGTGACCAACATTTATTAGCTAATGTTTATTGAATGGATTTCAGAGAGTGTTCAAGGAACTCTCCATAGACCATTTAATATTCAGAAATACTTCATAAGTCAGTTATTACTAGTCTGTTCTGCAGGAGAGTATAGCCGAGCTTCAGAGAGATCAAGCTAGAGGTTGAACCCATGACTGTGTGCTTCTAATCTGTGGATTAATCTATGTACTATTTACTATTCCATATATAGATTCTATCAAGTTGTTATTGGGGATAAATCAAAGCTAAGTGCACAACTCTTTAAAACAGAACAGTCTTATAACTTTAAAAAGTGAAATGAATGTTAAGAGTCAAGAATAGGGGGATTTAGCTCAAGTGTTACTGCACCTACCTTGGAAGCACAAGGGCCTGAGTTTGATCTCCGGTGCCACAAAAACAAAACAAAACAAAACAAAAAAAGAGCCAAGAATAAAGCTCAGCAGAAAATAAGTACAGGGAACAGTTCTGATATAAAAAAGATGGGCATGTCTATAAGCCTGTGTTGTTATTTCCATTTCTTAGTTCTTGTACTGCCAAAAACTTTCTAGATTTGTATTATTGATGAGAATTTAAATACTTTAGGATAGGTAGGAAATAAAAGTTGTTGAGAGCTCTTTGTAATTTATTGGTTTTGGGTGGTATTGGACCTAGTCAGCCATAGGCATTTCTTATTCCTTAACCACCTACTACGCTCTTTGTCTGTATCTATTTTCCACGTTTTGGCTGGGAAGCAGAATTTGTAAAATGGTTCACATCATCCTTCTGTCTCATAAAGAGGCAACCTGTATGCTATAACTGTGCCATATCTTGACCCTTTTTGTTTTTTACCAATGTGTTTGAGCCTCTAACTAGGAAATTTGAAATATTACTTAACTTTTTTGTTTTTTAACGTGTTCACGATGGAGCCGTAATTTGTATATCTTCTTGCTAGGTAGCATGGTATAAGGCACCAATGTAACAGTCATGCATGTACCACACCGGTGGTTCAAGCCCCTTGGAATGTGTTAATTGATCACAATCCCCCCTCTTGAACATCTCCTTTTATCTTTAACAGCCAATAAAGAAAGAGATGTTGTAAGATTCATACTGCACTTAATATCATATTTTGCTTAATAAATGGAGTCATTATTCCCTTGTAAATGAAGATAACCAATTCGGATTTACAAGAGCTGAGATGTCTCTTCTGCTAGATTGCTGTTCTGGAGAATCACTTCATTATATATAGCCTATAGATTACAGTCTACCAAAGTTATGGATGGTCAGACCCACATTGTTATAGTGCTTTAATGTTCTATTCAGTGTCTTTTTCCTTTCAAGTCCTCTTTAAGATCTAAAAACACCTTTCTGCAATATAGATTTCCTTTCTCTTCTCTTCCTACCATATTGTCTTTCAGCATACCTTAACTATGCTATTTTTTTTTTTTTGAGACAGGGTCTCACTTTGTAGTTCAGGCTGGCCCTGAGTTTACTATGCAACCTAGGTAAGCCTCAAACTCAGCAATCCTCCTGCTTCTGCCCTCTGAGTGCTGGGATTACAGGCGTGAACCACCACACCTGCCATTGTGGTATGTGGTACTAACAAATCCCCAAATTTATTGAGGAACAACAAAGCCATAGAGTCTTGGTGAGTGTAAATGTTTGTTTAGGTAGTAAGGCATGATCACAGTTCTTGACTCCTTAACAGCCCCCCTCTTCGCCCCTGCCCATCTTTGTGCTACTTGGCATTTTTTCTTGAAGACCTTCTGCCTCCTTGGTATTAGCACTCCTCCTCCTCCTCCTCCTCCTC
>PVIC010044720.1:0-14899 GCA_004025085.1 Thryonomys swinderianus
TTCTATCTCTCCAGAACCAATACTTTGGGAGAAAAGTTATAGAGGCTATCAATCACTAGCAGCAGGCACCAGATCACATTGACTATGATGGTAAAAACTATCTTACCAATTGCAGGCCTTCTTTTTTTTTTTTTTTTTCTAAAGTGTCTGTAGCTTAGATATTTCTCACCTCTGTTTCCAGTCTAACATGCTACAGTGTCCTATTGATATTTCTGCAGCCCATGCTCCTTTGCTAGGATATTACTTGTGCTTCCATTAATTAGGACAATTGTTATTAGTCATAAATCACTACACAAGTAAAGAAGTCTTGAAATACCTACTCATGGAAGAACTTGAAACCTTCACAATAGGGCTCTGAAACCATTAAAGCAGAAAAGTTCGTTTTCTTGTCTGTGGTCCTCTTTCTTAGTTCAAAAATTGAAAGATCTTATTGATATGGTAGAGAACAAAATTAATTAAAATCTTAATGGTTTGATATCTTGGTTACTGACTAGTTGAATGACCTTACACAGGAGAGTTTAATATTTAAAGCCTCAGTTTCAGTCTTTAATATAACAGCACACATATGAAGGTGGTTTGAAAGAGAAGTGCTTTATATTAAGTAAAAGTATTTTGAATACTCTGCAAAATAAATTTGTACTATTTTTTTAAATGCCTGGAGATCGAAGAGGATAGCAGAAAATGGAAAGATATCCTTTGTTTCTTGAGAGGTGGAACCAATATAATCAAAATGGCCATTCTTCCAAAACTGCATGGAAACATATATTTAGCAACCCAATTAAGTAACAACAATATTCTTTACATAACTGGAGAAAGTAATCCTGAAATTCATGTGAAACCAGAAGAGATCCAAAATAGCAAAAACAATTATGTGCAAAAAGGCAAGGCAAGCCAAGCTTAGAGTTATATAAAAACTACAATGATAAAAACAGTATGTTACTGATGAAAAAGCAAACAGAAGAAGACTAAAGAATAAACAGAATAAAAGATACAGAAAAAATGTCAGGCACTCCCAACTACATTGCCATTGACAAAGGGTCCAGTTTCCTTTCCTAGAGAGAAGACAGCCTCTTTATAAGTGATACTGGGAAAACTGGCTACTCATATACCAAAGGATGAACCTCACTGTATAGTAAACTAAAATCAAAATGGATGAATTATCTGAACAGTATAATAGAAACACATAGTCTACTGGAAGATAAAATCCAGACGGCATAGGGAATATTGCAAATAATTAACAACCATTATCACATCAAATTAAAAACATTTTGCATAGCAAAAGAAACTACCAACAGAATGAAGAGACAATCTAGAGAATGAAAAAAGAATGTCATCTATTCCAGATAAAAATGGACAAATGTATAGAATGTGTAGAGAAATAACAAAATAGTTATCTTAAAGACACAATTTAAAACGGAGCTCCTGAAATGAGTAGACACCGCTTGATGAAAAATATAAATGGCCACAAAATCAATGAAAAAAATCAACACCAATGGCTATTCTAGAAATTCACTGAACTGGTACAAACCCTCAATTTTGAAAGTGATCACAATATACACATAAAACATACCGATAAAATAAATTAAAAAAACACTGAGGTTTCATTTCACTCCAGAAAATCATAATAAAAAAGATTACTATAAAGATATAAACCAGTAAAGAATACTGGTATGGCTGTGGGGAGAAATAAATTCTTCTTCATGAAAAGGACATGGTAAGACTATAAATTGAAGAAAACACTGTGGAAATCAATATGAAGATTCTTAAAAAAGCTAAAAGTACAATTTCCTTTTGACCTATCTGTTCTCCTTCTAGTCATAATATCTTCCCAAAAGGGTTAAGGCATTATACCACAATGATGTTTGCATACCCGTGTTCATAGCAGTGTGATTAAAAATCTCGGAAATAGCCAATATATTCATGAATGAACAAGAGATGGTATTTATACACAATGGAGTACTACTCTGCCATAAAAAGATAAACTTCAGTCATTTGTAGAAAACTGGATGTACCTTGAAAATACCATGTTAACTGGTGTAACTAAGACATATGAGTTTGACCATAGCATGCTTTCTCTTACTTGAAAAATTCAAAATAAAAAAATATTGAAATCCAAGAGAGATAACAAACAGAGAGGAAACATATTGTAATTCAATATGGCCAAGGTGTGCAAAAATGTACTTTGACTTAGTACAGTGGTCTTAAATGTTTTATATCTTCTTTGACTTATTAACCTGGTTTTTATTGGTTTTCAATATAATTAAGAGGCCAGAAATAGCATGTACAGGTACAAATTCTATATGACTGATGCTATCATTAAAATGTAATATTAAATGTTCTGTTCTAAAAACATTTACAAGGTTTCATAAAATAAAAACATAATTCTGATGCTGATAAAAGTGCACAGAAGGAGAAAAATAAAAAGTATTCTCTACTTGTATCACTCCATACAATGGTTGTAATTTGTGCATATTGAAAAATGTATAGTACTAACAAACATTTTTTAAAGTTCACTTAACTCTATTTTGTCCTGTTATTTTTTACTTATTATGGAAAAAAACCTGAGGTTCTCTGTGAATCACTACTGCCTTGTCACCACTATCATAGGAAATAAGGCACTAAGAAGAACTGTCTTCTGGGCCTTCTGCTAGATTGGAACACAATTTTATGAAAACTGCAAGAAGTTTTTGATGCTGTTTCGTTCCACTCAGCCTGGAGAATGCATGCAAGAAGTGGCTTTTGCACTCTCGTGAGCCGAACTGCCTTTTCTACTTCATGTTCGCTGGTAGAATATGTGCTGGAAGCATGAGTAGTAGCAAACTTTTGAAAGGAACAGGTGTATCACTCCTGGAGCTTAGTGTGAAGCCTCTAATACATTCAAACTCTTCAGTTACTTGATGTGCTGAATTCTTAGATTGTATACTGATCCCATTAAGCACATTCCACTCAGGTGGCTGTATGATAAGTATGGAATCTTCGGGAAAGAAATTAACACCAAGGACTTTCTAGAGTAAAATGTCTTTACTCCTTCATTCATTTTCCAGATTGTTTGGACCTAATGATAATACCTTTTGCTATATGTGAGGGCATATTTGAAAGAGCAATAATCCAAGAGAAACGCTTTTAAATGCATTGTTTTGCATGTGGCTTTACTTCCCACTTTCTCTGACAAAGCACAGGTCCACACTTGGCACCTGGCGGGGTGACTAGTACACATATCTTTCTCTTAGCAAATTACTTGATGCAAGGGACAAATGTTTCCTTTTATTATTTTAGTTAAAGCAGGAATTTATTGAAATAATGTGATGAACAATTTCATCAAAATCCACTTTTCTAGCTTCTCAGTGTGGAAACCATGGGATAAATGTTGGTGAGGGAGAAATATGCATCATTAATAGGTGAAGAAACAGAAGTGAGTAAGGTAGATTCAGAACTAACTTTGGAAGGTAGGGAATTAAAATAGTTTCTCTCTCAGTGGACACTATGCTATTTTCTTTCCCATGACCTTTTATGTGTCCATCATTCATTCAATGGTATTTTATAGATTTTACATTTATTTTGTGCAGCATATTCCTATTTTACTTTTGTGGTGCTATTAATTTGCTGGGTACAATCACTAGTCCAATAGATGTAGTTAAACTAGATGTGCATATTTTGTTTTTCCTTAAAGATTTACATTGAAAGACAAAGCTGTATATATTTATCATGTAAAATATAATGTTTTCAAGTACACAGTTCATTGTAGATTGACCAAAATAGCTCGTTAACATACAGCTGCCTCATACAGTTTTTATTTTGTGGTAATACTTGACATCCACTTTTGGCACTTTTTAACAATACAAAATATTGCTTTATTTTATGGCGTATCACTCAAACTTATCCTTCCCTGTGCCTAAAATTTGACATCCTTTAATCAACATATCCATACCCCCTTCCACTAGTACCTGGTTAGCACAACTCAACTTCTATAAGGGGTTATGTTATATTGGTCGTTCTAATCTTGGCTTATTTCTCTTAATGTTTTTTTTTTTAGGTTCATCCATGTTGTCATAAAAGCCATAGATTTTTCTATTTTTAATCCGAATTTTATTTTATATTTTTAACTCTATTTTTATAGTTGAACAGTGTTCTATATCTGGACTTTTATATCTTAAAATCTTTCAGTATAAAACTCATCTTTTATCTTTTCATGTTTATGAACTTGTCATATTCTTCATCTTAGCAGGGAAGTTCTCAGTCGTTTATTGTTAAATGTGGAATTACTTGTGATTTTCCATAACTTCTCCATATCATGTTTAAGAATTTCTTTCTATTTCAAGGCTTTTGAGTAATATTTTAATCACAAGTGAATACTGAATTAATTTTTTCTGCATCTATTGAGATGTTGATGTGTTTTTTTAAATGAATCTTTATTGGAACATTATATGTACAAATCATGATCACACTCAATACTGAGAATTTGTACCAGTATATGACACAATTAAGTCACTTTTCCCATTCCCCCACCCACCCTACAAGCCCCAACCCCTATAAACATAAGGTTATTTCTTTTTTTATTACCATCATATTTTCTTCCCCTTGTTACCTACCCCTACACCCCATTTCCCTTTGAATATTTTCTATTTCACAGTATCTATCATATATTCTGCAGCTCATTTACATCTGAAGTTTCTCATGCCACAGAAAAGATATGATATTTACAAATCTATGACTATTTATTTCACTTATGTGTATGTCCTGAAGGTACATCCATGTGAGTATAAATGATCAAATTTATCATTCTTTATGGCAGAGTAATACTCCATTTTATAGATAAACCACATGTTTTGTGAGTGTTTGTTGAGGATTTATGCTTCTGTATTTATAAAATATACTAGTATATAATTTCTTTTATCATTGTTAGTGTTTTGATAATGTACCCATCTGGATTCAGTGTGTGAGTAACATTCAGAATGAATTGGAATGTTTTCATACCTCTTTTGCTCTTCAGAGACATTGGAGAATTATTGATACTAATTATTTAAATTCTTAGAAAAATTTCCAAGGAACACGTGTTGACTCAGCCTTATTTTCCCAGGTAGTTATTTGAATTCTAATGCAATTTCCTTAACTATGACAAGTCTATTTGTATTCTCTATTTATTCTTAAGGCCATTTGGGTCATTTTTTTCTTCAGAATTTTTTTCCATTTAATGCCAGTTATCTAATTCATCGCCATTATGGCTTACATCGAGATGCACCTCCGTATCACCACTGAGGCCTCATTACACTTCTAGGTTGGGATTTGGTGAGAGTGTTGTACAAAATCACTCCACAGTGCCTGATTTCATTCATGAGATGTATCTGTGTTGTCAGTGTTTCACATCTTTAAAATCTTGTTTATGTTTGTTTCCCAATTGTTTTTCTTCATTTAAAAAATGTTTAGTTTCTTTTTCTTTTTTACTTCGGTACATATTTGCAATGCATAATAATTGCATCCATTGTCAGGGACTGCTGCATGTACATAGCACATTTCAGTTCCCTTGGACTCTTTCCTTCCACCCTCTTTTAAATTTTTCCAGCATCAAATTTATTTATCTTATAAGATTTTATAATATTAATCATTATATATCCAGATTAAAAACCAGATTAAGAGGCCAAAGACTATATAAACCATACAAGACCATTGTACTAAGTCAAGGCATATTTTTAGATATTTTACTTGCACTGCATTACAGGACCTTCTATTTTTTTCTCTTTCCTATTATCTATCTTTTGTTTTATCCTTTATATGCACACATATATACATTTATTTACATAAGACATCTTGAAATATTTAAGCGTATGTATCTGAGGTAACATATGGCCTCAAGGTGTATCCATTTTTCTACAAATGACTCGTTTATCACTTTTTTGTTTTGTTTTATGTTGGAGTAGTAGTCTGTTGTTTATAAATAACAGTTTTTTAACCCCTTCATCCACTGACAGATAAAGGAGCTATTTCCGAGATTTGGTTATTATGAATTGCACTGATATAAACATAAATAAACATATATCACTGTGATATGATGTCTTTCACACTTTGAAGAAGGTTTCTATAAGGGGCATAAGTGTATAACTTTCTAGAAGGGCTATAACTAGAAATTTCTCCATACTGATTTCTATTATTCTATTATTAATATACATATTAAATATTAATATTATGTCTATTATTCTACTGATTTCTATTATTTTCTATGGTGGTTGCATCAATTTACAATCACATGTGTATAATGCATAATGTTTACATTATCTTTATTAATTATATTATTTATTAATACATATTTCTAGTTTTTCTTATCCTTTCTTTCTGTTATCTTTTATAAATTAAAGAACCAGTGGTTTAGCTCAGTGGTTCCTGCGTCTGCCTGGCAAACTCAAGGTCCGGAGTTCGATCCCCATAAACAAATACCACAATGCTGAGCATGGTGACTCATGTCTGTAAACCCAGCACTCCAGAGGCAGAGGCAGGAGGATTGCTGTGAGTTCAAGGCTGGCCAGAGGTACATAGTGAGTTCAGGGCCAGTCTGAACCACAAAGTGAGAACTGTCTAAGATAGAAAAAAAAAAAGATATGATTTTAAATGAATTCATTTTTTCTGGCGAGCTTATTTTTTGTGTGTGTGCTGAAATTTCTCATCAATTTCATTGTTGAATATTTCCTTTAATTTAAATTCATAGTAGATCTGAAATCAATTTTGTTCTGATATTTAAGAAAATATATTATTTTTAACATAAACTAATGATTATCTCAGAAAACTTAATAAATGGTTTCCATTAATTTTGGTTTCCAATAATTTTCCTATAGTTCATGGTAAATAATGATTTTGCATTTTGATCCATAACAGGTCCTCGCACATACAGAGGAACAAATTTGTATTTCACTAAATATCACTCATCCATACTTGCATATAAAGAATTAATGCATTTTACATTTCCTCTCAAGTTTTCTGTTTGAAAACTTGTATATTCATATGCACTGTTAAGAAATTTTACACAAATTTAATGTACTTTATGTTCTGTTTACACTATTTCTAGCCTTTCTGTAATTTTCATTTTTTATGATTAAACTTATTTCATTTAACATGTGACTGCATTTTGAAAAAATATTTTACCACTAATATCTCATCAGTTCTGACATCTACAACTTACATACATGCGTGGATAATGCATATTTTGTGCATCACATCTTTCCAATTATGTACTGGACTATCACTGGATCTTTGAAACTATTGTCAATTTATAATTATATCTAATAATGTGTCATAACCCTAATATTTTATTAAATTGACTTGACTGATATGTGTTCTATGTTCTTCCATGTAAATAATAAACTAATGGTCTAACTTCATAAATAAACCTCATTGAATCAAATGATGAGGTTTGGAAAAGTTTACTTAATGAGTTTTGAGACTTTCTAAATAGAAGTTTAGTATACATTTCCATTCATTAATATTTGAATAAAACTTTCAAATATATTTTCTACAGAAATTTTAAAATGTATTTTATTCCATCTACTTCTAAGTACTTTAATATTGTTGCAGATATTGTTATTTCTGTTGATTTTATTGTTGCAGTGATAACTAAGATAACATTTTATAATTACTGAAGGCATATAAACATTTTAATTGACTTGCATGTAATATGATTTATACATATTGTTTTAATTTTAGGGCTTTTTAGTTAGTTAGTTAGTTTTTTGAGACAGGGTCTTGCTTTGTAGCTCAGTTGGGCCCCTGACCTCACTATATAGCCTAGGCAATCCTCGAACTCACAGCAATCCTCCTGCCTCTGCCTCCTGAATCCTGGGATTACAGGCAGAAGACACCATGACCAGAATATTTTTATGATTGATAGATTCATCTGTTTTCATATGAACAAAGTAAGAGTTTTGTTTATTCGGGGCCGGAGATTTAACTCAGTGGTTCCAGCGCCTGCCTTGCAAGCACAAGGCCCTGAGATCGATCCAGGTAACCACATAAAATGCTGGGTGTGGTGACTCATGCCCATCAGCCATCAATAACCCATACCACAGTGCTGGGCGTGGTGGCTCACGCCTGTAATCCCAGCACTTGGGAGGCAGAGGCAGGAGGATTGCTAAGTTTGCGGTTTGCCTGGCCTACATAGTGAGCTCAGAGCCAGCCTGAACTACATAGAGACCCTGTCTCAAAAAAAAAAAAAAAAAAAAAAAAAAAAAAAAAAAAAAAAAAAAAAAAAAAAAAAAAAAGGTTTGTTTATTCTTCTTGGGAGTGTGCACTTTTAGTCTAATTTAATTTAATTTCAATTGATTGTATTTGTACATTTTAATTGAATTCTCTATTAGTACATTTTATATACAGTTCATAATCACACACAATATTGGGGAATTTGTACCAGTATATGACACAATTAATTCTCATCTTTACCCATATCCCTACCCACCCACAACCCCCACCTTTATATATGCGTTCTTTTTCTTTCCAAATCATTTTGTTTCTTTCCCCTCTTTACTTTCCCTTACCACATTCCCTTTGAATATTTCCTATTTTACAAAATCTATCATACATTCTAGAACTCATTTACCTCTACAGGTTCTCATACCAGAGAAAAGATATGGTATTTACATATTAGGATCTATTTATTTCACTCACTAGTGTGTCCTCAAGGTGTGTCCATTTGCACATAAATGAATGAAACTGGTCATCTTTCATGGCAGAGTAATACTCCATTTTACAAAACCCCCACATCTTCTTTATCCAGTTTCTAGTTGATGGGCATTTGCGTTGATTCCAAGACTAGGCTATTACATGCTGAGCTGCTGTGAACATGGGTGTACATATGTCTTTACAATATGATTCTCTTAGTTCTTTTGAGTGTATTCCTAGCAAGGGAATAGCAGAGTCAAATGGGACCTTTAATCCTAGTTTTCTGAGGAATCTCCACACTAATCTCCACAATGGTTGCACAAGTCTACTGTTCCACCAACAGTGGAGAAGGGTTTCTTTCTTTCCCCTGCAGCCTTGCCAGCATTTATTGCTGGTTGATTTCACAATAGCAGCCATTCTTTGTAGAGTTAGATGAACTCTCAGTATTATTTTCATCTGCATCTCTCAAATGACCAGTGATGCTGAACATTTTTTGATATGCTTCTTGGTTGCTTTTACTTCTGCCTCCAGAAGCACTAAGCCACCTTATCTTTGATAAAGGAGTCAAACATCCTCAATGGAGGAAAGACAGCCTCTTTAACAAATGGTGCTGGAAAAACTGGGCTTCAACCTGCCAAAAACTAAAGCTAGGCCTATCTCTTTTACCATGTACTAAACTAAAATCACAATGGATTTGAGACTTAAACATTAAAACAGAAACAATAAACCAGCTGCAAAACAGGTTAGGTAGAACTCTTGGAGACATTGGCTTAGGCAGGGACTTTATGAACAAAACCTCTGTAGCATGAGAACAAGCAGAAAGAATCAACAAATGGGATCTCATCCTACTAAAAAACTTCTGCACAGCAAAAGAAACCACTGGCACTGCTAAAAGATAACCAACATCATGGGAAAAAATCTTTATTAGCTGTTTTTTAGACAAAAGGCTACTATCTAGAATATATAATGAACTTAAACAAATCAGTTCCCCCAAGTTTAAAGACCCAATTCAAAAATGGGCACATGAGCCATATGGGGTGCCTCATGCCAGTAATCCCAGAACTCAGGAGACAGAGGCAGGAGGATTGCTGAGTTCCAGGCTTGTCTGGCCTACATAGTGAACTCAGGGCCAGCCTGAACTATAACATAAGGCCCTGTCTCAAAAAAATAATGGACATCCGATATGAACATATGATTAGATTATTTTATCTTTAATCTTATAATGGAACATATTAATAAATATTAATATCATTTTTTTATTTTTGAGACATAGTCTTTCCAAGTATTTCAGGCTGGTCTTGAACTCACTGTGCAGTCGAGGTTGTCCTCAAACTTACTGAAATCCTTCTGTCCACCTCTCTGGAGCACTGGGATTAAAGGAATGGTTGTAAACTTGTCTTCTGAGATTAAATGTATCATGCTTGCAATGTCCCTTCTTTGTATTTTATTGTTTCATTTTACCAATGTTTTAACATTATATTTTTTCAGTATATGCTAATGAGTGGAATAGGTTTCTAATTTTCCTTCTTCATGTTTCTTTACCTTTGTGTCAGATTTTTTGTTGTTTTACAAATTTGGTTGGATTACTTTTTCTCATTTTTCAGTTTTGAAATTTTTATAAATATTATTATTGTGCATCCTAATATTTTTTATAGCTTGTTAGTAAAACTATCTTGTTGAGAAGGTTTTTTTTTTTTTTTGTAGGAACCATGTAATCTACCATGCTATGGGAAAAATAAGTCACTTTTCTGTTTGGAAACCTGTGTCTTTTCCATATTAAGAATCATTATCAGGGCTGGAGAGTTAGCTCAGTGGTTCCGGCGCCTGCCTCTCAAGTGCAAGGTCCTGAGTTTGATCCCCGGTAACCACATACAATGCTGGGCGTGGAGACTCATGCCCACCAGCAATCAATACCACATACCACAGTGCCAGGCATGGTGGCTCATGCCTGTAATCCCAGCACTTGGGAGGCAGAGACAGGAGGATTGCTGAGTTCAAGGCTTGCCTGGGCTACATAGTGAGCTCAGAGCCATCCTGAACTACAAAGCGAGACCCTGTCTCAAAAAAAAAAAATCATTACCAACTATCTAATTTTATTCCTATATCTGAATAAATGTTAATCTTCGTAATGAGGAAATTGAACCCCAAGATAACATTTTGTATTACTTATGAACATTTGCCATGTTTTTGACTTTTAATACTATATTGTTCTATGTTGTAATTTTTCTAATTTAATGCAATGATAATTTGATAGTTATTGTACCATATTTGCTATATTAACTCACAGACTATAACAAGATGTGAAGAAAATATGAACTAGATTATAAATATTTTTTCTGTTCATTAATTTTTAGGTGAAAAAATAAAAAAAAATTAAAGCTTTGTTTCATAGTGAAAACAGTTACATCCATCTGTTATGTCTTTTCCAAGGGAAAAAGGAATAGTTTAATTTCATTTTTGAGATTGAACTGAACATATACCAACTGGCTTTCTATTTACTCTATTTTCTATGTCTATGAAGAACAGACTTTTTCTTCTGTCTTCTATAAATTGTAAAGAAGCCTGTTTCTTTAAGGGAAACATATGATCTGCCAGTGGCATGACTTTATAAGTAAACTGTCTAATTCTGTCAGTGAAATTAAGTCAACTTGACCACAGATTAAGCTTCATTTTCCAATATAAGCTAAAACAGTAATACATATAATGTTTCAAGTGCCATCTGCTTTACAACTATTTTTCATCTAACATGTGCACAGCATGGATAGAAGAATAAAGAAAATAGCTCTTTCAAATATTTTGGAGTGTTGAAGTGAGATCCCTGAGAAATCTTTTGAGAACAGAGTTGTGAACTAAAACAACATATGTAAAGGCTTCTTGAGGTCTCTGTACACGGCCTTAGGTTTGGACTCTAGTATGACGGCTAGACATTTTACATGGGCAGTTTGTATAAGCTTTTATTGGGTCATCTGGCTGCTTCTTGCAGTTGAACCCTGGCTTTTACATAGTGTGAGTTGGATATGACATTTTTTTAATTTCTTTTCATCTTTATTGGTACATTGTATATATACATCCTTATCTAAATCAATATTGAGAATTTGTACTAGCATATGACACAATTTGATTCTCATTTTTCCCCAATCCTCTACATACCTCACAACCATCCACCTCCTATATACATAAGCTTTGTTTCTCATTTTTTTGTTACCATCATATTTTTCCTTTACCCCTCGTTACTCACTCCTCTGCAACTTGATTCCAGTTCCCAGCCAAGTGGCATTTTCACCTTGGGGAGCATGATAGGTGGCTTTAAAAGACAGTTCTCATTGATCCCCACCTTAGTATTTGTGACTTTGTATGCTGTCTTGTCCCTTGAGTTTTAGCTTGCATTGTTTATATCAAATAGATATGGCAAAAGGGAGGAGATGCTTCTGTGTGTAGGTTACAAAAGCCTGTGGTTTACATATTGCTAACATTCTCTCTGTTGGTTTTTGTCTTGTTGCAGAAATATGGCTATGGCAGAGTTTTTAACAAACAGGTTCAGCTGAGTATACATTCCATTTAAATGGAAAATAAGGACTCTGCCTTTCAACAAATGCTATTGGCTTTTGTTTTGATGTTTCTTAGCAAACTGTAAGAAATTACGTGAAATGCACATGCGTTTAAGTGTACTAAAGTATCTTGTTCTGTCTTTATGTTAGTACCAAACTCACAAACGTTAGAATGCTTCATTGAGTCTAGGAAGTTCTTTTTGGTAATTAAGGCTATGAAGGGATATGTAAAAATGGTGTTCTTAAACTAATTATTGTTTGTGTTCTGTGCTTCATTTTTGTCCCTTTAAAAGGGTAAATGGAACTACACCTGATTTGTTAAATATTTTGGACTGCATATCAATTTTATTTTTACCCTTATATATTACTGTCTCTTTTGGGTCTTGCATAAAAACTTGTTATGTAGGTTTTTAAGTATAGTCAAGTTCATTTAAGGCTTTACAAGTTGAGGGGTTATGGGCTTGAGGCAAAGATGAGACAAGCAAAAGCCTTAAAGCTTGATAACATAAAGTTTATGTATGATTTAATGTTTATACTTTTATGTGTCAGTTTTCAGATATATATTCTACTGAGGTAGTTATTTATGATATTAGATCAAATGTTGTTTGTTTGACATAGCTCAATAGTGGGATAATTAAAATCAGTTGCTAAGAGTAAGTGTCTTTAACGTTTGAAATATTTTTTCATCCAGATTTTTAGTCAATCAAGACAAGATACATTTTTTTTGAGTAAGTCCAGTGTCTATTGTTTTCTGTGTGCAGTACTGCAAGAGCTTTTCATTGGTCAAAGATAACATAATTTTAAAAAGTGTTAAGTGTCATAATTAGTTTCTCACAAGTCATCTAAAAATTGTTGTGAAAAAGACCCCTTGGGCTTAGAAAAACTCCCGGGCCAGACTCCCCAATGTGATTAAAAGATCAGGTGACTGAATCAATTTATTCAGGTTCTATCCACTCACAGGACATCTCTGGTTTTCACTACAGACTTACAGTGGAACACCCAAATTAATATTATTAAATAAATTAGTGTAGTATATTTACCTTGGGTATAACTAGAGAATGAAATTTTCTATCTCTAAAGCAATAAAGCTTTCTTCAGATACTAACATATTCTTGGTTAAACTTAAGAAATTATTGAAAACAAGAGCTTTGTATTTCATTAGTTTCTTGTCTTTTCTATTGTTAAATTTTGGTTACTAAAACTGAGTTTTAAAAGTTAAATTAGGGCCGGAGGGTTAGCTCAGTGGTTCTGGCGCCTGCCTCGCAAACACAAGGTCCTGAGTTCAATCCCGGAAACCACGTACAATGCTGGGCTTAGTGACTCACGCCCACCAGCAATCAATACCACATACCACAGCGCTGGGCGTGGTGGCTCACGCCTGTATTCCCAGCACTCGGGAGGCAGAGACAGGAGGATTGCTGAGTTCAAGGCTTGCCTAGGCTACATAGTGAGATCAGAGCCAGCCCAAACTAGAAAGCAAGACCCTGTCTCAAAAAAAAAAAAAAAGTTAAATGTTAGCTTATAGATGTTTTCAATAGTCAATTTATGATTGGTTAAATAAACAACCTGTAGTCGTAACATAACCTATTTATCTAAAAACAAGATACATCATAAGTTTAAACTTTAAAGGTGAAGTTAAGATCATACAAGTTTGATATATACAAAATTACTAACAAATATTAGATTTAGCAGTACATACAGAGTAACTAATAAATGTATGCTTTCTTTTGTACAATTTTTATATACACCTTAGATATATGAAATCAGAAATTGACATCTGTTTCTCTAAGATTGGCCTTGCTTATTAAAGTTTGATCTACATTTCTTGGCTTTTATTAAGCAAATATTTTGTCATTGTATGAAACACAGTTATATATTGGACAGTAAGCCTTATTGTGGTCAACTGAACTGTTTTCTGAAGTTACAACACCTCTAAAGATGATCCTTTATTCAGTACAGTTGCAACCTGTAAGCCTATAAAAATTAAATTTTGCCTTAAGTGTAAAAATTAAATAACTGCATACAAAGTTTTCAATATAGATGTAACAAAATTATTGAAAATTGTAGAACGTATTAAATGTATCTGGGTTTCCTGAGTATACAGGCCTTTAAAGATGCAAGCCAAAAACATATTATTCTGGTGACTTCCAGACTAAAGTTGATTTTGGTCATAAATTTTTTTATAATTATGTAATTGTGCTATAAACCTATGTGATTTGTAATTGGCAAGTGACATCTCCATACTTTTTAAACTATGAATTTCTTATATCTGTCACAGGTCCCTAGGAATAAAGATCTTTAAATATTTAAATTTTTAAAAATTTGCCTAAATGTCCAGCTTCTTTTTCCTGCTGTCTTGATTGATCTGTTGATAAGGATTAAAATAGTTATTTGCCTAGAGGAAGGATCTTTCTTTTGAGAACAACAGATCTCTCTATAACTGGCAAAGATGCCTAGGCTAGTCATGAAGAAAAGTGAGACAGATTGTAACCTAACCTCAGTTTACGGTGGGCTAAACATGCAATGTGATGTGGTAAGCAGCTCATACAACCCGACCTTGGAACCTAGGAAGAATTTTATCTTTTCTATTTTTTTTCCTCTCTTTACTTCTTTCCAAAAGTACACAAGAGATGTCTTAACTACACACATTGTATCTTAAATGATTATGGGTAGGTCATCCTTCCTTCCTTCCTTCCTTCCTTCCTTCCTTC
>PVIC010044721.1:0-14900 GCA_004025085.1 Thryonomys swinderianus
GTCTCGCTCTGTAGTTCAGGCTGGCCCTGAGCTCACTATGTAGCCCAGGCAAGCTTGGAACTCAGCAATCCTCCTGCCTCTGCCACCCAAGTGCTGAGATTACAGGCTTGAGCCACTACGCCCGGCACTGTGGTATGTGGTATTGATGGCTGGTGGGCGTGAGTCACCATGCCCAGCATTATATGTGGCTACTGGGATCGAACTCAGGACCTTGCACTTCCAAGGCAGGTGCCGGAACCACTGAGCTAAATCTCCGGCCCATTTTTGGTAATTTTTGAAGATGACAAGGTGGAAAAGGGAGACAGAAACTTGAGAAATAGCCTTGTGGTTATTGGGAAGATCTTTTCTTTTTTTCTAGTAAATAGTAATCTTTTTATGGACATTGTACTATCTGAGCAGAAAAGCAAATTATTACTCATGCTCCTTAGTATATAGACATTTACAATTAGGTAGGAAAAATAAAAGTATTAATGGAATGAGATACTTAATTTAAATAGCAATGACATACTGTAGAGGTCAAGGGAAAGCTTAGGGGAAGAAATAAGGCTTATGTCCTTAAAAGATGAATGACATGGCTCTACAGGGATAAAAAGAAGGCAGTATGAGCAAAATCTTGGAATTGGAAATGAGGGGAACATGAGAAAACTCTCGAAGTTGGAAATGAAGATATTGTGTTTGGGTACAGTGAAGAACACTAGAGATTTAGGTTTCTTTCTTCTTAATTTAAGAGCGTGAGTATAAGGTTGTAAAGGCTGGTTGTGTCCATGTTTGGAGAATTTTGGGAATTTCATGCTTAAGCACTTGAGCATTTTTCTCTATTGAATAAGGAACATTTGTAATTTTGGATGAGAACATAACATGATGCTATTTCTACTTTATATGTATTAAATTTGCTGCATTGTTCACAGTAGAATTGAATAAAAAAGGCTTAGGCAGGAGACAGGAAGTTCTTATTCACTCACTTATCTTTCCATCCATCTTCTAAACTAACCATCCATGTATTCTAAAAACATACAGCTAGGCATGCAATAAAAAGAACTTAGTAACAAAATGAGGAAGGAAAGAATATGAAGCATGTCAAAAGAAGAATACATTTTCAAACTTCTGATGACTGTAAGAACTGTGGTGCCACTGATGGAAACATTGAAGTTGTGGAACGTACAACAGAAGTTCAAATGAAGAGCCATTCTGGCTGTATGAAAGAAGATGAGTTAATAGTATAAGACTTTCATAATATATAAGGAATTTCATAATATATTTCATAATATACAAGGAATGTCACCACTGTGATTCCTGAAGTTCAAGTAAGAAAATATAAAGGAGGGAAATTAAGGTATAAAATATAAGTTAGACTATATGCAACTAGGTTCTCTTCTCAATTTGAGATTCCATCTATTGAGGAAAGGTTTTTTCATGCTGATAATGTTATTATAATTTAGAGGTCACCTTGTCCAATCCCCTACTCATTACTTCAATGACATTTGCAATAAATGGCCATTCAGCTTCTCTTTGAATTTTTCTAGGGATTATGAGCTTGTAACATCTATACAGCTCTATAACATTTTCACTCTGCTCTTTCAGAAAGTTCTTTGTTAAGTGGATCTTATCTATTCTATTCATATCTTATTCTAAGCCTATCACAACACATTATGATCCTTTTACCACTTAAAAAGCTTTAGGAGACTTGAAAATAGTGATTATGGTCTGCTAAGTCTCTTCTTAAGACACATTTCATGCACCTGAGTCATGGTCACTCTACAAGAGGCAAACTGAAAGCCATCTGATTCCATAACATACCTGGAGATCCACGGAGGCCTTGGTACCCTGGTAACCCATCTATTCCTTTATCTCCAGGGGGCCCACGAGGTCCAGGAAGTCCTGGCAGTCCAATTCCTTGAGGACCAGCTGCACCAGGATGACCTTTTTCACCAGGAAGTCCTGGTAACCCCTTTTCACCTGGGAAGCCCTGTCCACCATCACCCTAGACAGTAATAAAAAATAATGAAAGTCCATCTCAGAGACTTATCTGAAGAGTTCTCTGATGATAGGAAAGAGATAACTGGTATAACTATAGGCTTATCATTTGTTAAAATTCTCTATCACCCTAATTTTCTAACCTTCTCCAAGTTTAGTTAGTGGGAATGAGTCTTGTCAATACTGAATTGTCTGGTATTGCAGATGGGGGTGGGAAAGAGGGCATGAAATGAACAGGAGAACAATAACTCTCAAAGTCACAGAAAGAAGCTAAATTGCTTGAATGGGAAAGCCATTGAAAAGCTGAAGCATTTTTAAGTGACTTGGTGAACTGTTATTGGCATTTACAAATAAAACAGTGACCATTCCTAGAAAAAGATTCCAATCATATAGAAAAGCAGAAAGCCAAAAGTGTCAGTGACAAAAGCAAGATAAAATATTGTGAATTCTTTGTCCTCTCCCATGGTCCAGTTGCCATCAGACTTTTCCTACATCAGATGTGAATTTGTATAAAACTGGTTATCTGGGAATGGCCCACTTACTTGAAGACCTGGCAGACCTGGCAGACCTGGCAGACCGGGAATTCCATCCTTGCCCGGGGCTCCTGTTATACCAGGGAACCCGTGGTGGCCAGGATCACCCTTCTGCCCTGGGCTTCCTGATCCTGTCCTGAGAGTTGGTTTTCCTTTTTGTCCCTTGGTGCCTATAAGACCTTGAGGTCCAAATGAACCCTGATAAAGAAACAAAGAAGAATAATCAGGAGATACACACTTTATAGATTTTTGGAAATTAGCAAGGTAAGGGATGACTTAAAGCAGGTCTTGGGGTATCTTTTGGCAATGTTCTGAGCAATGATTTTGTTGTCATCTTGGATAACAATTTTTCATTTTTTGTATTCTTTCTAAATTTTGAAAACCTTAAGGATTGAAACATCATCTTAATCCTTATTTTAGGTGGCCTAGCACAGTGCCAGGCAAATTACAGACAATGTTGTAGAAAGAAAAGGGAAGAATGGAGAAAACATAGGTATGTTAAAGCAGAAAGGGACTTTAGAGGCTATCTAGTCAAAGTTTATGTTGTAAATAAAAAACCTGCAGCTTTGTTTTATATCCATCTATCTTTCGTGTGCTTTAGGAAAGTGACTGGCAGGGAGTAAGGGACCCCTGAAATCTCCCATTGATCCTTCAAGGTCCAAGTTTGGTAAAACTTACTGGAGCCCCTGCTGAGCCCTGTGGACCATCAGAACCTGTTTCTCCTGTAGTTCCTTTAAGTCCTGGAAAACCCATGACACCTTGTGGCCCAGGCAGGCCTGGTTCCCCAGGTGGTCCATTGTTGGTGACACCACCATCACAGGCACAAAATCCTGAGTCCCCTGGAGGAAAAAAAAGCAGACAACATAACACAAAGTGGGCCCTCTTTATAAGAAGAAAAACCTGATAGTAGTTATTTGTAGCTCAGAGTAAATGAAAAGGCCTGAGAAGAAGAGACCTTAGGAATATGTCTTTGATTAGTGTGGGATGAGCTCCAGTTATCAGTGTGTCACATATGTGGCTGGATTATGTCACCGGACTGCTGCTTATATCTAAGGCACTCAAGGATTCTCTTCACCAAAATGTCTTTCCCCCTGATTCTTGCACACATTACAGTGATTTCAGCACAGTACATCAGAGGAGGTTTAAAGGGGTCACTACCATGTAGCTCAACCATCTCCTTAACTTTTTCCATGCTCATAGTCTGGAGAATAAGAATCAGTAACAACAGAAATAGTTGCGAGTTTCCCTAAGATCTTGATTTTTAGTAAACTGCTAAATCCCCTGAACTCTGAGAGAACAGTCTGTTCTTCAGATTAGCATATGTTAAGTTTAATTGCTCTGAAATCTGAAATATTTTGAGGTTTAGGTTTTTGGTTAGGAATGCTCAACCAGTAAGATCTAGGCAAATATTCCAAAATCTGAAGAATATGAAGTCTGAAACACTTCTGGTCCCAAACATTTTGGATGAGTGGTACTCAGCCTGGATTTATCAGTGTGATCCACAGACCTCCTGCATGAATCACCTGTTTGATGTTTGTTTATGAGGCAGCTTTCTGGGTGAGAACCCAGTCCTGATCAGCCAGATTCTCAAGAGCCCAAACCTAAGAGTTTATTTATTTATTTATTTATTTATTTATTTATTTTTGAGACAGGGTCTCACTTTGTAGTTCAGGCTGGCCCTGAGCTCACTATGTAGCCCAGGCAAGCCTCAAACTCAGCAATCCTCCTGTCTCTGCCTCCTGAGTGCTGGGATTACAGGCTTGAGGCACCACACCCGGCACTGTGGTATGTGGTATTGATGGCTGGTGGGCGTGAGTCACCATGCCCAGCATTGTATGTGGTTACTGGGATTGAACTCAGGGCCTTGCGCTTGCGAGGCAGGCGCTGGAAACACTGAGCTAAATTTCTGGCCCTAAGAGTTTAATTTTAATAATTTCTGCTGGGGGGGTATTCAAGTATGATGAAGCTTAAAGATCACTATCACTATTCTAGACTTAAAGAAAACATTTAAGCCTCATGGATATACAAAAGGGTAGCATTGTAGTTGTTTCTGTTTTAGGAATGAGAATGGTATTGAAAAACACCACAGCTCTGTGGTAAGTCAGGGAAGGGCCAACGTTAACATCCTGAGTCTAGCCTTGCAATTTAATGGCTTTTACTCTCCAGTCTTTGTTATTATGGGTTGGATTAAGAATATCCCCTAAAGCTTCATGTGCTCATAGGTAAGGCTTTTGGCAGGTGGTTGAATCATGGGTGATATAGCTTATTTGTTGTTAAGAGGCAGGGTCTGATCCAAAAAGACAAGTCACTGGAACATGTGAGCTGGGAGGGTATGCCTCCATCCCCAGTTCCTCCCTTCTCTCAATGTGCTTGCTGTGTAAGCTTTCCTCCACACAGTCCCTTTCACTACATTATTCCGCCTTGGGGCCTGTCAATCATGGACTGTAACTGAGCCAAAATAAACATGTTCTCCTTTAAGAGGTGAGTATTGATATTTATCCTAGCAACAAGGAAAGTGGCCCACACAGTCTTCTTTGGATTTGAACAACAGAGATCAAGATTTTTCAGTGTTCTAAACTACATCAAGATCTGAGAATCTAAACATTACTGCTCCCATACTTAGTGACATAGTATGACAGGGCACAAGAAAAGGAGAAGAGTAAGTTAAAGTTTCTTTGTTTGAGCCTGATGAGAACTATTAATTCCTGGAGAGAGGAAAAGATATCTCAGATAATTCAAACCTCAAGTCAATGGTGGAAAACATATGGTACCCATGCTACAGAGGGCTGTTATCTTTGAAAGCTCTAAAGATTTGACATCACTGCTGGCCCATCTCTAAACCTTTCTTCAGTCAGTAGCTCCACCTCTCTCACCACCCTGGCTTGGGCTGCAGCCATAAATAGTTGACTTATTTGAATATCGTCCCTTCAGAGGAAGGTATGCAGAAACAGTGAAAGGCAGAAAGAAGGGTGAGAGAAGCGGTGCAGCTGAAGGGTATGTTCATTGATCAACTCTTCAGCATCAATGGAGAGTTGAGTTGTTTTCTTGGAGATGACTCTTTCAGACTCTCAAGTCTTGACATGTTCAGAGCTCTTTGCTTTAAGCTGAAGGTGTTGATAACTGGCTTCCACCTCTGGGCTTGCCAACTAAGACGGGCCATGGTAGAACACCTGAGGTCACCAGCAACAGCATCTGGAGGTGCAGTGAGTAGGAAGGGCAGTCTGCCAACCACTTTGTCCTGTGTGACTTACCTACCAGCCTCAGTCTTAATGACAGCACTTCAAAGAAGCCTATAATCCAGTCCTCTCTTAAGAGCCAAGATTGTTTCCATTTGGGTTCCCAAGGCTGTTCGTTCACTCATCCTCCACAAAGCCTTGTCTAGAGGTTTGAGGAACAAGGAAACTCAAAGGGGAGGAATCACCTTTTACTCCTTTATGGCCTGGGTTTCCTTTCAGACCTTGTTCTCCTCGGAGACCAGGAAATCCTGACTCTGTGCCATGTAGAATTCCAATCTGAGATGGTGGACCTGCAGGAAAAAGAAATGTGAAAGGCTGGCAGCTCTTGACTCAGCCCATCTGCTCAGTCATGAGGGCCTGGGTCTTCAAGGCTCAGAATATCTATGACAGGGACCCCTAAGTCTGTGGCAAGAGCCGACATAATTCTCTGTAGTCTCACCTCACTCTATGACTACTTATGAAATGTGTACTGTGTTCCAGGCACTGGACTAGATATGGGATATTCAGAGATGAGCAAGGTAGCTTCAACAACTCAGCAGTCCCAATGCTTATTCCAGAAAACCACAGGGGAGGAAAGAGGTTTAAGCTGCAGTGATCGAGGGATTTAGGGTACAAAGGGAATATTTCCAGCCTTTCTCTTGGAATTTTGAATCTCATATTCAGCTGTAGGATCTGAGGGGAACAGACTCTTATAAGCTTTATTTATTTATTTGGCACTGGGGGCCCAACCTAGGGTTCACACATCCCAGGCAAGTGCTCTACCACTGAACTAACCCTCTCCCCATAGGCTTTTGGTGGCTAACTTGAGTGTACAGGCATGACTTCTCCTCTCTTGGGTGCTCAGCAGAGCCTGTGTCTACCTCCAAGACTAGAGGAAACATAAAAGAGCCAGCACTGCTTCTTTGGGAGCTGAAAAGCACAGAGTAGATACTGAGACTGGTGAAAGATGAAAGGGAAACAGCTACAGAATTTGGAAGGCGTTAGGTGGTGTTTGATCATTATGATGACCCTAGATTGCTTATTCTTTGATGAAGAACACTTTGCTGTATAGCTGGCGCCAGTAGAAGCAGGGCTTACCCAGAGAGGGTGGAGGCTTTTTTTGTTGGCTTTCTGCGGTTATCATGTACCCTAGTTGAGTTGTTTTATTTGTGAGAACCTCCCTCAAAAATCATGATGTTTCTGTACTACGAATCATACCTGGGCCTCAAGACAAAGGAAAGCATGAACAACTTACCAGGTGGGCCTGGTAGACCTGGCAGGCCTGGCCAACCAATTCTGCCAGGAAGACCAGCTCCTCCAATTGTGCTGTGCCCTCGGTTTCCCTGGTCCCCTTTCAGACCTGGAAATCCCCGAGGTCCTATGGCACCTGGCACACCTAGAAGGAAAAGCCCACACATAGATGTTTATATCATGCTATTCCTCAGGGGCCACTCTGATTGGTGGCATGGAACTCAAGAGAAGAAATCAGGGAGTATTTGCCTTTCTCTTACATTGAAGTTAGAAAGGTCCGTAAGGATTAATTAACTTAACTTGATAGGAAATTGAGGCCCAAAAGAAGAAGGAAATAATCGGGCAGTTTCTTAGTGGCAAAATCAATCTAGGTTTTCCTAGATTTCTAGACTCCAGTTTCCTGATTTCTTTCCACCTTGGTGCTGCCATCTGTACCTTTTCTAAGTGGCTACTTTAAAACCAGATATCCTTAAAGAGACTCATCTACAAGAAATTTAGAAACTGGTGACTTTAAAAGTAATATCTAAGTCTTTCCATTTGGGATAGCCTAACCTCTAGATTCTGCATGGTCTTTCCCTATTTGCCACTATAGAATGACATTTGGGTATGTCCCTCTGACGGTTGGCTCAAGGTGTCACATATGATCCTGGGACCATTTAGTGCTTGATTTAAGTCTAGACTGAAGGTCTGTCTATAAAGTTTTACTCGGGGCTTTCATTACACCCTTTTGGCAAGCATTAGCTATGATGGCACATTCATAGAAGAAAGATTGGACTTGAGCTGCCAATTCAGACCTCTGGTAACTTCAAACCTCAGTCAAAGTCTGGAATTGCCTGTCCAGCTCTAGCACATCAGTTGAGTCAAAGAAAAGCTCGAGTAGGACTCAGGTACTCAGACACTATCCCCACACACATTAGCTTTGGGCTGGCAGTGGGCGAGCCTGTCTGGAGGTATACCAGGACGTGCTAGGAATAAGAGTAGACAGAGGACTGATGTGTGGAAAAGATGGATCACTTTGTTTCACCTGGTAAGCTTGGAAGGCCAGGGATGCCAGAAGCGCCACGTTGGCCCCGGATGCCTTCATCTCCTTTAAAACCTGGGAAGCCTGGTACACCGGGGTCTCCAGGATACCCTAGAATTACAGTGAAAAAAATAGTACTCAAGAGAGAGCCACAATGCCACAATATTCCCAAGAAGTGATCCAGAGAGCTGTTCTAGGGCTGGAAGACTCTTTCTTGCCCTTTCTAGGTCTCCTGAGTGCTAAAAGTGATAATGGGCTCAACAGAGGTATGGGTCCATTAGTGTTTAGGATTGGTGTGGCCAGAAAATCTTTTCACAATAAGATCCATTAAATAGTAGGAAAGATCTTTAACCACTACTGATTTATTATGTTCACCACTTGTATTAAGATGTTGAAGTTCACTATTTATAGTATACATATAGGTTTACTGGCAGTGGAACACAGAAAGCCACTGTCAACTATTTGTTAATCACACAGGGCATGGACCTGACACAATGAGACAGGAATAAGTTAAAGAGACTCGAGTGGAAGAGGCACTGTAGTGGAAGCCTTTGGTCAAGCACTGGGCATCTGGATCTTTGGAGAAAAAAAGGGGAAGAGGTGGATATACACAGTAAGTAGGAAAAGAAGAAAGAAACAGTAAGTATCGTACTGTTAAAGGCTCTCAACTACTTGATCCTTTAACCAAAGATACTTCTCCGCTTCCTAAAAAATTGAAAAACTTGAGCACGCATGGGATTATTTATATAAGACCCTGAGTATTCCATTATGTTGGGCTGAAACCAGTTAGGTTGGGGAGGATATATATTTTCCCCTAAGAATAACCAGGAGAATCTTTTTAACCAAACTCAGGCCCAGGCAGATCAAAATACTAGTCTTGATGGATATAAGATAAAAATGAGAGGATGGGCTTGACTTGTCTGGCTCAGAGATTGGAATTTACTTCATTCTTTGCACTCGGGACCTATGAGGGGTGCTTGGTAGTATCAGCAATCCAGTGGTTGACAAAGTATTTTTTTTTATTATAAGGGATATAGAATTTGCTCCTTGTCTTTCCCTCTCTGGTCAAATCAGTGAAGAGTTGTACCTGGGATTGTAGCACCATCTGCACTGGTAAAGACATCTGGCCCTGGCTGGCCAATGCCACCCTTTTCACCCTGTAAGTATTAAATGAAACACAAATATTTCTGTGAGCTCATTGTACATGATCTATGTGTCATCAAAGCCAGTACCCAGAAAAATGAAACGTTCCCCTTTTTTGACCTCTGATTTCTAAGGTAAGCTAATCAAGGGGTTAATTTTGAAGTCTAATAAATTGGAGATGAAGGGTACACAAGGCAGGCTATAGGCCTGACACTCAATTGTAAACCAAACAAGGAAAAGGGATTACCAGTTTTATTTTGCAAAAGTCATTCTGCTTCTGAGTCTGGGAAATATATTACAGGTATATACAACTTGGCCATATCTAAGGAAGTATTAAGGAAGAAGCAGAACTTCAATTTTTCCCCCAGTCTGAACAGGACCAGGCCTCTGCTAGTGTTATTGGCCATGTTAGCACATGATGCCAGACAGATGAAGTCAACCACGTCCCTGTTTCCCCAAAGTGGGGTCTCAGGTATCAGAAGTAGATGCAATGGAATACCCATAATAGTTGGTAGGAGCTATCTGATAATAGGGGATACATTATCTATAGGGAATCTAAAAATAATAATGAAACCTAAAAGTTGATAGTAGCTGAAGAGTGATCATCAACTTTGTATGTTCAAAGTTCATTGTGTGCATTTCTGGAGAAAAGGAGTGATATACAAAACATCAAAATACTAAAAGCACTTCATCTCATAAGTAGGCTTCCATAGAAATTCTTTGCCTTTTTACCTCCTAACCCTAGATTTTCATTTCCCAACATTACCTTGATTGCTGGGAATCCATTAAAGCCAGGAATACCTGGAGACCCCTTCTTGCCCTGTGACAGAAACACAGTGCTAAATTCAAAGAGAGCCTTGTCTTTGGAGAGGCGAGGGAAAATAGCACAGGGAGATTGGCTGGCATTCAGGGTATGCATGGCTCCTACCTGACTCTGGGAGCTATACTGTCCTCTAGAAAGCAATATGCTTGCTGGTAGGTAGTTAACTTGTTTCTTAAGAGGTACAAAAATCACAAGGCTATGAATACAAGCAAACTGGCCTTGCTAGTCCTTGATAACATACCAAAAATGCATTACTACATTTGGCACAATAAGGCACCATGTGTGACACTGGATATCCATCCTCTTGAGGGAAAACAAGAGTGGCTAATATTATAAGATTATATCATTAAAGGGAGGTGAACAATTTGTATTATAAGCAATGTCTTCATTTGACCATGTTAAGTCATGTTAAGTAAAACAAAGGGACCTTTAGATTAGCATTTTATTTACTAAGACTTTACTGATATTAACTGAAATACCTTTTTCCCTGCAGGGCCTGGCACTCCTTCTGAACCCACGGGACCCTGTGAAGAGTAACCATATTTAGAAATATTAATAACTTATACCAGAAAAAGCTACTGAATTTACATAACAAACTTATCTGAGTTTAGTGGCTCCAAAAATCAGGTGAGAGAATGTTTCTAGTTCTGTTTCAATGACTTCTTTCTAAGAACTAATGCATGAGGCTGAATAGCCAAATGAAGCATTTTAAGAACTAAATAAATAGAAATATTTTAAGTATTAGGTGGAATTTAGTGGAAGGGTTGGTGGTATTATATTTAATCTGCATTAGTTTCAGATCAGAAGACTTTCAGATTATGGGAGAGCCTTTTATCTTCCACCTCAAATATGTCCTTTGTGGGTAGTTACGTGTTTTTAAGACGAGATGGAAAAATGGATAAAGAAATGGCATAGTACTCATTATATGTTAGATTTTGTGAAACAAGAAATACTCAAAGGGAATGTGGTAGGGGAAAGTGATGAGGGTAAAGAATAAATATGATTTGAAAAGAAAAAGAAAGCACATGTATATAGTAGGTGGGGGATTGTGAGGTGGGTAGGGATATGGGTAAAAATGAGAATTAACTAGTGTCATATACTGGTACAAATTCCCCAATGTTGAGTGTGATTGTGAGCTGTATACAAAATGTACCAATAAAGTATTCAATTGAGAAAAATAAAGAAATGGTGTAGTAATGGGTGAATCAATACTCAAAAGGGCTCTGAACAAATCTCATGGGCAATCTAAAAACATAACTCTTTAAATGCTACTTATTTAAGTGCCTGACTATAAATCAGAGAGGCTGTTACTTCCTCCACTCAGAGTGAGATTATTATTGGAAACTAGTGGTGCTACACATTACTCACTATGTTTTAGAACTTCCCAGGCTTGCTTCTATCTTATAGAGATTCTTCCATTCCTGTGTCACCCTCCTGCCCATCTTCCCTTGGATAAAAGTAGGACAACCTTCACATTATTCTTTAGCCCAGAAGATATGGATACATGAGGGCAAGGTGAGTAAATAGGTTGAGGAGCCACCGAGAGTAGGGAGTACATCATTTTTGTTCAAAGGGATTATTTAGTCAACGGAGTGGAGCCAAGTGAAAAGGAAGAGGTCCCAGAAACCTGGCTGAGGGCTGAGGGCTGAGGAAGAAAAATAAGAGAGGCTTAGGTAGCTATTGAGTTACATAACCTAAAGGTTTACACGGGAAAGAAAACAGACCCAATGACTTGACAGACTTAGGCAGGAACATTCCAGGTTCATACCCGAGGTCCTGGCAAGCCAAGGATTCCTTTCTCCCCCTTTTCTCCAATAAATCCAAATTCCTAAAGGAGAAAGGAAATCATAAGTTGTAACATTTATTTTCTCACAGTCTCTTTCATTGAAAGTGAGGAGGTAATTTCAAACCAGCTCCACTGTCCTGTGAGAGAGGCTTATTATGCTGAGTCTCTTGTCAAACCTGAGAAGCACAAAGGGCCTGAGTGTAATTCGTATGATTCAGTCAACATCCTTGTTTCTAGAAGTAATGTTTTCCCCTTATAACAGTATTGCATGTTTTTATAGCATCATAAGCTTACAAAAACAGGAAGAATAAAATATCTAACTTTATTGGTTTTACAGATCAAGAAACTAATATAGAAGGGTTAAGAATCAATGAAAAAGATGTATTTTTTGTTTGTTTGTTTGCTTTTAAACTTTCATTCCAGGGTCCTTTTTATCAGCACTGGCTGCCTTTCACCATCTAGAAACTTGACTTTTCACCCACAAGTGGAGGATTATGCAAACCTTTGGGGTTGATACTAGAGAGAAGAGCCCCCTCCCACCATGGACATATGATGACTCTATGTCCTTTCTCATAGGAAGGCATATTTCCAGCAAGTCACAGCCTAGAACTCTATAGCTCTATACTGGGACAATAAGGTTCCTGCCTTCAGAGCACAGATTTCGGCAAACAGTATTTGTCCCTATTGTATAAAAGTAGAAAATATTCAAAGGGAAATGTGGTAAAAGAGTAATGAGGGGTAAAGAAAAATGTGATGGTAATAAAAAGGGGAAACAAAGCTGATGTATTTAGGGAGTGGGGAGTTGTGGGGTGGGTAGGGGAACTGGAAAAATGAGAATTAAATTGTGTCATATACTGGTACAAATTTCCAGTATTGAGTGTGATCATGATGTTTATATACAATGTACCAATAAAGGTAAAAATTTAAAAAAATATAAAGGAGGCAGCGATGTTTTCTCAAATGTAAGCTTCTGAAAAGACTTGTTCCTTTCATGTGACCTGGCTCAGTTGGTGTGAGGCCACTGCTCCAATCCCATTGGTTGATTTTTCTTCCTTTTACATACTCAATACATTCCCAGTGGGTTCTGAAAGCTGGCTGAATATCCCATTGCTTTCCAGGTCCATGGATTTGGGGGGAGGGTATGTTGTGTGAAGAGTCCAATTCAACGCAAGTTTTGGTTCCTATTTTATTCTTCTCTTTTCTACATTAATAATTGTGCATCAAATAGCTCAGCCATCATAATGAATAGAATTTCTAATTTGAAAAGATTGTGAGACAAACTTATATGAAATGGTAGTTTTGTACACTTCAAATTGGAAACTAAGGCATGCTGCCCCCTGGTAGAATGTGTCTATCAGTCTCAGGTTGAACCTTTTCAGCCTTTCCAGCTCTATGAAAGCTATTGTAGCTGGTGCTCCTCCAAACTCTTAAACCCCTGAGACTGGTTATGAAAGTTTTGTAAGCAGAAGTCTTCTTGTCTCCCCAGAGCACATTACTGCTGTCTGAACACACACGGCAACGCAGCAAATACTTGCTGAACTGAATGGAACAGTGACCTAGTGTCAAAGGATAAAAGAAAGAACATCTAGTAACTTTTTCAAGCTCCTGCCTATCTTGGTTATAGGTAAAAAAAAAAAGTACAAGAGAGCCTTACATTCCTTTAGGAAGCCAAGAGACTTTGCATTCTTGTTTTCTCAGCGTCTAAGGGCTTATGGTACATTGCAAACTAATGTAAATAAGTGGAAAATACATGGAGAAAAAAAAAAGAAAAAAACTTATGTGTGGATTCAAGCCAATTAAAGATAACTGGCCTGGCAGGACACTGCTCTAGGCTCAGTTGATCTTCTAGCATGGGGAGGTTCTGCACAGGGGCCTTGATGAGCAATTTGGGACCAGCCTGCCCAGCTGGCCCTTGATGCGAGTGATCTGCATCCTTCTGTGGCTGCTCCCTCTTGCCTGTGGCTCACAAAGCCCCATTCCAGCATCAGCCTTGCTCCTTCCAGGCCTGCTCTCTGGGCCCTGGACTCCTGATACATTCTGGTTCTAGGGAAACCTCAACGAAGGAGATCACAACTAGCAGTTATTTCTGATTCCACTCGGCAGTTACTTCAAAGATTTGCCAATTTCTTCTCTTCCCTTTCCCCTCATTCATCCAGTAATTTTCCTCTATGTTTTCTTGTACCTTGCAGGAGGCAGAGGGGTGTGCAGTTCCTTCTGGCATTCGCTATGCTATGCCCCATGGCTTACCTGTGTGTGCTGCTGGAGGCAAACAAATGGAATGTGTAAAGCTGACACTGAGCCAGAAAATCAGGAATATTCGGCCACTGCTTACGGACAAGAGAAAGAATGTGAGGCCTAAATCCACCAGATTGGACACTTTGTCTCCTGCAAAGATGTGGGCTCAAATAGGAAAGAAACAAATGGTTAAAGGGAACATTGTAGATTCCCTGGAGATTTCCATCCTCAGCATGGTCTTGTTTTTCAGTGAGTGTGGATAATTGAAAGCTGATGTGAGGGCTTTGGATTTAAGAACTGTGTTTTCTCTGAAAAGCCTTGAATACCTCATATATTTTATCACCTTTCCCCTCACAATTTGTTCAAGAAGCACATAAAATACCTATCTAAGAATGTTCCAGTTAAGCAGATAGAGATATCAGAGGAAAGGAGTTACACCATTTGGTCAGGATCACACATCATTCCTGTGCTAAAGTGGGTTGCAAACACTGGTGTCTTGGTTTGCACCTTATGAAAATATGCTGTTCTGTAGAAAGAGGTGCTCTCTAGCTGTGATGTCTTCACAACGGTTTTTTTTTTTAATTTTTAATTTTCATTTATTTATTTATTTTTGAGGCACCAGGGATTGGACTCGGGTCCTTGTGTTTCCAAGGTGGGTGAGGAACCATTTCAGCTAAGTCCTTGGCCTTCTTCAATTTCTTTCTTTTTTTTTTTTTTGAGACAGGGTCTCGCTTTGTAGTTCAGGCTGGCCCTGAGCTCACTATGTAGCCCAGGCAAGCCTCAAACTCAGCAATCCTCCTGTTTCTGCCTCCCGAGTGCTGGGATTACAGGAGTGAGCCACCACACCCGGCACTGTGGTATGTGGTATTGATGGCTGGTGGGCGTGAGTCACCACGCCCAGCATTGTATGTGCTTACTG